>VURO01020526.1:23874-61461 GCA_015108175.1 Pelvicachromis taeniatus
CGTCTCAGCATCCTCATGGCTGCTGACGCTCCATCCGTCAATCTCCTGCTCCGTGAATAAACCCCGAGACACTAAACACATTTCCTTTTTTATTTTTAGGAAGACATCACCGAGAATGTCACCTCTGAAAATGAATAATTATGTCAGGCTTATGTAAACACATTTATGTCCCCACAACATGACTGATACAAGCACACAGGAACAGACCATCCATCAAACATCCTCAGGCTTCCTCTCAGAGGACACACACACACACACACACACACACACACACACACACACACACACACACACACACACACACACACACACACTCTGACGCTCAGATATTTTCACTTCTCTTATTTGATGATTTTACCTCTCGTGTGAAACTCAAACTGTCCAGATTGCTCTCAGGTCTGTTGCTCCCTGCAGGTGCTGATGCGAACTGTCACATGTCATCTGTAAACCAATCGGCCGCTCACTGCTTCTCACCGCAAACAAACCTTTTAATTTATCGGCTCTTAATTCTGCGGTAATTTCTCTGACAGAAAGGCAGTTGTAGCATCTGACAGGGAGTCTAAAGCCTCCTTTAGAATACTCGCTACTCCGTCTCCCTCTCAGTTCTCCAGCTGTGAATATGACTCGCTCTCAGCTCACTTCACATCTGTCAAAGATAGAAAAATCATGTCCGTGCCCATCACCTGGAAATATGTGCATCCACAGAGGGAAACTTTCACCCAGACAGAGGAAGTGATGGAAGCACACCTCCATCAACACTCAATCCAAGAAGAGTGAAGGAGAAAAACAGAGTGTCATCAGCCAAAAAGCTGAACTTTAGCCAAACGTAGACCTTGTGATGCAGATACTTTCCCCCCTTTTCTGTCAACTTTTATACAAGCAGTTCAGCATAAGATGAGATGCCGTCTGCCACAATTACCTTCCTGACAGTTCTCTGTTACTGGAGCCTTCACACTCTGAACTCTCTGGATCATATTTTATGTCATATGATCATATCTTCCTGAAGCCAAACTCTCTCTCTCTTACTGTTTCTATTATTATTTGAAGAATTTTACTTAAACACGCGTGGTTTTTACTTGCCTTTTAAAGTTGGCTGTGAAGCTGTTACAGTTGGACGTTTTTGTATGTTTTTATATTTCTGTACTTCGTCGCAGTGGATTTAAAAATCAAAAGTCACCGTGTGACTGACATGCAGACTTTCAGATTTAATGGGTTTAACAACAGATTTACAGTAATTTTTATACCCAGTCCTCAGATGATCAATAGTAATTGGACCAGGTGAGACCAAATACATACAGAACTACTTTTGCTGTGTCCCCTGATCTGCTAATTACTCCTGAACCCTGAAAAGCTTGTGTGGCAGGGCGTGGTCTGCGGTGCTGCTGCAGGGAAGATGGACGCACCTGCACGGCATCTACAATCGCGCCTCGCCAGCTTAAAATCTGTGCTCTGTCTGCTGTTGTGTTGTTGTTGTCAGAGAGTGAGCTGTGAGCGGAGAGCTGCAGCTGTGTTTTGTAACAGCAACCATGTGTTTAAATAAAGTAAATGCTGAAAAGCATGAACATGTCATCGGGTCTGCGTGGGTCATTTACACCTTGGTCTTTAGGAGCTGGGAAAGCTAAAAGATGACAGCTTACTGTATTTTTCAGCTATGTGCCTATCAACAGGTCACCTGTCACTCTCCGCTGCTGGTGTTCATATACTGAGGCGTGTTTACGTGTTTCGATCTCACTGCTACGTCCAAGGACACAATGAAACGCAAAAGTCAAACAGGAACCCTGAACTCAAACTGAGGCTCAAAGATCCAAACAGAATGCTCAGCTCTCCATGCAGAAAAAGTAACTTGATGAATGTCTCATCTGCACTAACGAAGCATCCTGAATGATCTCTGAGCAGCCACTGCGCATGCTGACTTTCTGTCAGAGTGAAAAAAAAGCAGTTTCAGTTTGAACCTGATGATGATCCAAAGAATTAGCCACAAAAAGTCAATTTATTCTCACTAGAACTTGTGAAATCTCCCCTATTTCACATTTAATTGGACGTTAATTGCAGGAATCTGGTTTCTTTTTCTGCGGGGAGCCTCCATCCATGTGTCTGCAGTTGCTGCAGCCCAGGCTTGGCACCACATCTGCAGTAATGCAGCTGTTGTATCAGAACGCTGTGGGAAGACAGATCTGAGCTTGAGGTCGAGCTTCCTCCATTTCAGCCTTTACCCAATCAGTTAATGCCCACCATTAACAAAACAACCCATAATGCAACATCATCTACAGACGACTGTGTTATTCACAAACAATATGAGTCACATGACATGTGTCAGCTTCCTTTTGGTTTGTAGGTCACACTCTGACCTTTCCTGAAGCGCCACCCTCGGACCAAGTTTACAGATTTTACCCCAGAATGAAGATTGAAGGGAAAAAACGGAAGTGGACAGTTTTGAATGTTTGCTGCTTTTTACTCAGTCCCCTCACACGCAGAGACGACGATGATACGTGGAGCTTTAAATGCGGCACAGTTTGCAGGACAGTCGGGATTCAGCAGCAGCTTTTGTTATTTGTATTTGCTCAAAGAAACGTTACGGCGGCAAAAAGACAGAAGAATAAAAATAAACCCCCGTCTGTGGACAGAGAGATGAAGCCAGTCTTAGGGGGATTCTAAATAAAAACACATGTGACACCGAAATAGAAAAAGCAAATTGTGATGAAAGAGAAACCATCAGATATCAGTCGCCCTTTCACGTTAGTTTCCTCCTTCCTCTCCTCCTCTTTGTCTCATGCTGTTTGAAGTGGAATGAATCGTCCACAGTTTCAGTCACGATGAATATGAAGCGAACCTGATGCCCCAACTGTGCGCCCGTGTGTGTGTGTGCGCCCGTGTGTGTGTGTGTGTGTGTGTGTGTGTGTGTTATAAGGTTTTGACTTGATCTTTGCAAATCCACCAAATGCATGCATCCACACACCCACTCGCTGTCTCCAGCGTCTGCTTCTGTGTGTGTGTGTGTGTGTGTGTGTGTGGGAGGGTTGGAGGGCCAGTGACTACACCCATCTGTCACAGCCACCACCCTCTCTCCCCTCGTCGCCTCCGTATGAGACAATAAGAACATGAGCTCAAAGTGTCTGGAATGAAAAATAAGGCGGCGCAGAGGCTGAGGTCGACTTAAAAGAACATCATGATGGTTTATAGTGTTTTGAGACTGAAAAACTTCACCAAAGCCGAAAATTCCCTCTACGGCGAGCACGCACTGAGCTCCAGGATTCAGACGGATGTCTGGATCAGGTTTAATTTGTGGTATTTTCTTCAGAATGTCAAAACAATGTCTCTCAAGTTTTCAAGTTTGGTGTGAATTTTAAAACTATGACAAAAAATGTCTTCACAAATTCCTACAATGGGAGAAAGTCCACAAGTTAATCACTTTTAGTCCATCCGTAACATCCTAAATAATCCTTCTAACAGCAGTAGTGCTCTCCTCCCTGGAGCGTCAGTTAATGTAGTTTTGTCAAAATCTGTTAATTTATGCACGAGGTCTCCTGTAGCGTTATGACAAACTCCTCATTTATCAGTGAGCAGGCTGACTGCTGGGACATGCTGCTCTTACTCCTGAAGTGTAGCCCAGTAACTGAAGGACAATGAAATACAAAAGCCAGAACATCAGGAACTCAAGGTAGGTTTGAAAAAGTCATGAAAAGTGTGTGAAGCACTTAAAGCCTGGAGAAATGCTGCACTCACCACGACACCTGGAGGCCAAAACTAAGCATGCACTTGTGGTCAATGAAGCTGTAACTGCTCTGTTTCAATATTTTCTACCTCTGCATCCTCAAGAAGGCACAAGTTGATATGCACTGGTGTATTTTTAATGTGAGAAAAAAAACCCTTTAGTATTTTTTAAAATGTAGCTCGAGGGCCTGGACTTTTTTTAAGTCACGTTTTCTACATTTTTATTGAACTGAGCAGTTTTCAGTTCCTAAACCTAAAAAACAGGGGAAAGTGAAAGGAATAAGTGGGAGGAAACAAACATCCATCGTCATCCATCCATTCTCTTTAACAGTTTACTGCAATGAGAACATGATGTATTAACATGTTGGTGGACCTCAAGGCTCACCTTTGGGTCCTCTGTTGTTTAGTTTAGTTTAGCAACATAACATAGGTCGACTAATGTGAAGAGACCATTTTGAACGATTGGTTGTTTTAAAGAAAGCATAATTAACTTCAGCAGGTAGCAAACAAAACAGCCCTACCTTAAAACAAAACATCATCCACCTAACTTAGACCACAGAAAGGTTACAAGGCTATACCTCAACTCTCCAGCAAGGAAAAACAGGAGAGAAAAGCTGACATCATAATAAAGAAGCAGTGTCGCCCTCCTGTAACACGATCATGAAGCAAAGACCAACAGAGCTCTCTGAAGGCCCTGGAGGGAAGGTTCAGACAGCTTATTTAGGCCCTCAAAGTCATCCATTGGCTGCAAGACTCAGACTTCAGCCAATGGCATGAAAGGTAGGAACATAAGAGGGAAGGGAGGAGCCAGAACATGGAACCTCGTGGTAAACATTAACTTAACCCCAACCCCACCCCACCTTCCACTTAAGGATAACTGGAAGACAATGTATGGATGGATGAATGTATGTATGGATGGATGAATATACAGATGGATGGACAGATGGATGGATGGATTAATGTATGGATCAGCGAATGGAAGGATGCACAGATGGATGAATTTACAGATGGATGGATGGATGAATGAATGAATAAATGAAAGTACGGATGAATGGATGAATGGATGGATGTACAGGTGGATGGGTGGATGAAAGTATGGATCGTTGGATGTATGTATGTACAGATGAATGTATATACAGATGGATGAATGAATGAATGAATGAATGAATGAATGAATGAATGAATGAATGAATGTATGTATGGCTCACTGGATGTATGTTGTTTGTTTCCTGGTTTTTGTGTATTTCCTGGAATTTTTGGTTGTTACTTCTGCTGCTTCTCGAAGTCCTGAACACAATTAAATGTGCCAGATTTCCATATAAAGATAACTACATGTGTTTTCTTTAACTGGGAGAACAGGATCAGTTGCAGACATTTAATAACTTCCATAAACTTGATTACATGTATTAAGATTTTATACAAGAAAAGGTGCTTTATGGCAATCCATGTTTTCTTCTTGAGCAGATTAAACCCACAGGGCTGAGAGAAATCTTTGTAACTGTCTCTAAACATATAAATCGGTGGACACTGGAACATCAAACACGCTGTCCTATCAGAAGTGACGGGTTTGTAAATGTGTTCATGTGCTTTTGTCTTCTGATCTGTGTTTCTTTTTCTTTTTTTTCTGCGGTCTCTGTTTTACAGTTTAAATGCTTATTATCTCAGCTAACAAGCTTAGGCTTTGCTTTGCTGTTTATAAATGCCATCAGCTTGGCAGTGACTACAGGAGAAAAGTAGCCTGTGTGGCTAAATCTTTCACACTTATGTGATGGACCCGAGCGCTCGTGTTAATTAATCTGTACTGTCCCTACTTTAAAAGAAGCAAACATGCAGAGAACCAAACAAACTACCAAACCAGACAAAAGATAGAAACGTCAGATTAAATAAAGTCTTGCTGGTCGCTTCAGAGTACAGTCAGCACCACTACAGTAAGCTAAAAGAGTTCAAACAAATGTTCTCACTCCTATAAATGGCCTCCATCAGCTATCGTCAAACAGAGATGTAGCTAGCAGGAGCTCTCCTTCACCTTCTAATTGGCTCAGTGGGCCGTTAGCACCTCATTAGATATCGCATGTGGCACGATCACAAATAGAAATATGACTGAAATAGAGGAAAAGTCTGCTGGTGTTTGCTGGACTTTCACACAGAAATCACTGCCTGTGCTTTAAATGCTTGCTTGGTTGGGTTATGCATTAGTAACTTGATTCCACATTTAAACATCGATGCTATCATTGCTTACTGAAGCCAGAAATGAACATATTTGGAGACAACTTGGTGATCAAGCTGCATCCTCAGATGTCGGTTAGTACATTAACCTCACAGCAGCCATATTATCGGTCAGACGTGGTCATTAAAACACTTCAAAAGGCTCCAGAATTCCAGTTCAGGGACTCCAGCTAGCTGAGATGAAGCCTATGCCAGAATCTACTTGTTAACGAGGCCAAACCCCTAAATTTAAGCTTTAAAAAAAAGCTTAAATGGCTAAAAACTGACAGCCGGCAGTCATTATGATGAGAATTATCTGTAGAGGCTGTAAACATGTTTATTTGGGAGTCTGTGGGGACTGACTGGAGCCTCTGCTGGACATTAGAGGAATTGCAGGCTAGGATCTGAAAATGGGGTCCATGCTGTAAGTGGAGAGTTAATGGGAGACTTGTTTTCCTTTTGGAGACATTTTTAGCCCCATTAAGAACCAAATGTCTCCAGTCAGGCCACAGTTGGTCTGATATTAATGTAAAAATATGAAAAGATCAATTGAAACTTCAGATTTTCACTGAGGCAGATTTTCTTTTGTTATTTCAGGTTCAGCTGACAGCCTGTGAAGTCCTGGATGTTAAACTGAAACTAAAAGTTCCAGTGGTGAACTTCTTGTTCAGATGCAGTGTGTGTGTGTTTTGCCTTCATTGGGATGGAAATGATGCAGTCAGCCGTTTCTGTAAGAACACTATGTGACTCGTCCCTGCTGAAATAATTCATTCAGAACACTTTCAGGCGCACATTCAGACTTCTGTTGGTTTATTCAGAGAAGCAGCGGACCAGACGCTCGGGCAGGAAGATCCACATGAACCAAAGCAAACAGAACAAATCCCAACATGAACGAGGGAAGTCAGCGGGTTAGAAACATGGTAGCGTGTTAGAGATTCATTTGCAGTGAGCTCGGTTGAGGCTGGTGTAGATATAACCAACCAAGTGTCCCGTGTTTCCTGCACGAGCAGCGCGGGCCTGAGCGGGATCATGTGTCGGACCATTTCACACATGTATTTGTGTGAATCTGGTTTTTATGAGCCAGAATCTCAGCTCAGCTCGTTACCTGCAGCACTCTCTGCCCTGCAGTTGTTAAATAACTGCCTCAGATTTATTTAGAGACTGCATGCAGCGAAGGATCCTGAATTGTGTGAAATATTCTTTTAGCCTTCCACAATTTCCTCAAACATTTCTGGATGTCCCTGAAATGCCCTTCAATCTCTCAGATGTGTCCTCAGGTCTCCTCTAAAAATTAAAGTTCTGAAAATGTTTTCAGTGTTTTACTGTAAATCCCATTTAAACAGGAACCATTAAATTGTTCCAGTGTTTGGGTCTGGTTAAACTCTACTGTTTAATCCCACTGAATCATCTGCCAGACAGGCTTGTAATATATGTTAAACTGCTGCATATCCTTAAATCATCCAGAAACAGTTCCTAAAATCTCCTTAGAAGTTCAGCATATCATCAACAGCTCACCTCATCAGACAGAAGTGAGCTGCTGTGACTCATTCAATCACACCGGACTCCCTTTGGAAAGATGTGGACACTGATAAACAGCAGACTGACAGCCTACACTCACCGCTGATGAACAGCAGCCCGATGCACTTGAACTGTGACTTTAAATGAAACATCTTTGAAACCTACAGTTGGTGCTGAATGCCACCAAATATTAATCAGAATCAGCATACTTTATTAATCCCTAAGGAAATTATGTAATCATGTAATGCTTGTTGAATCCTCTGAAATACCTGAAATCTCCCCAAAAGTTTGAAACATTAATGTTGAATTCTCCATCCATCCATCCATCCATCGCATATCCGGGGTCGGGTCGCGGGGGCAGCAGCCTAAGCAGAGAAGCCCAGACCTCCCTTTGTCCAGCCACCTCCTCCAGCTTGTCTGGGGGAACACCAAGGCATTCTGAGGCCAGCCGAGAGATATAATCTCTCCAGCGTGTCCTCCTGGGACATGCCTGGAACACCTCACCCAGGAGGCATCCTTATCAGATGCCCGAACCACCTCAACTGGCTCCTTTCAATGTGAAGGAGCAGTGGCTCTACTCTGAGCCCCTCCTGGATGGTCAAACGTCTCACCCTATCTATAAGGGAGAGGCCAGCCACCCTTCGGAGAAAGCTTTTTTACGCCACTTGTATCCGTGATCTCGCTCTTTCAGACACTACCCACAGCTCGTGACCATAGGTGAGGGTGCGGACATTGATTGACCAGTAAATTGAGAGCTTTGCTT
The DNA here is from genome assembly GCA_015108175.1 of Pelvicachromis taeniatus. Lineage (NCBI taxonomy): Eukaryota > Metazoa > Chordata > Actinopteri > Cichliformes > Cichlidae > Pelvicachromis > Pelvicachromis taeniatus. Next base: position 32,072 of record VURO01020526.1, read on the forward strand.
TTACGCTCAGCTCTCTTGTGGCGGAGGTATGGTCCCTGGCTCAGCTGCAGGGGAGGGGTGGTGGAGTGAGCTCGAGGGGCAGTGCCAGGGAGGCTGATGGGACAGGTGTGTGGTGTTTGTTAATGAGCTCTCTTCCTTGATGATTTAGTGAGGCTGGAGCAGAGTGTGGTGGAGTGCAGCTGAGCCAGGGACCACACCTCCGCCACATCTCTCTTCACCATGATGGACGAGTACAGCGTCTGCATCACTGCAGCTGCAGCACCAATTCGTCTGTTGATCTCCCGCTCCCATCTCCCGTCACTCGTGAACAGGACCCCATGATACTTAACCCGGAGTGGGCACTCCACCCTTTTCCGGCTGAGGACCATGGCCTCGGATTTGGAGGTGCTGATTCTCATTTCCACTGCTTCACACTTCACAAATCGTTCCAAAGCTGTGCTTTGGAATGTGCTAAAATATTTCCTGAATCACTTTAAATATTCTTTAAACTGCCTCAAATTTAATCTTTAAAGTTCCAAATCTGCCTGAATTTCCCAGTCAACCTCTTTGATCAACTGAAACTTCCCTGAAACATCTAAAGGACTTCAAATGTCCCTTTAACCATCTGAACTACTTCCTTTATCTGTTTGACTCTGCTGAAATAGTTTTGGATAAATCTTCAGGCATAAAAATGATCCTTGAATTAGCTTAAATGAAATCAGGTCATCTCTCTGAAACCACCTTCTTCCTGAAATGCCTCAAAAGTCCTCGAATCTCGAATCTGAAAACAATTTGAAAGGTCAGAATTTCCCATAACATCTAGTTCAGCCTTCATGTGCCCCCAAATATCCCAAAGTTTCCCTCAAACCAGCCTTCGCATGTCCTTAATCTTCCAACATCTCCCAGAAACAACCTTGAATCTTCACTCCAGGGAATCAGAGAAGGCCTCGGACGTGTCAGTCTGCAAGCAGAGAATGAATGTGGACACAATCTCAGTGCGTCAGTCTGAAAAGGTCACAGCACGTCTCTGTGCGAGATCCAATCCAAGCTCTCAGCAGACACACTGGAGGGTGAACCTCGCAGGACCTCTGCCTGTGGGAGAGGACCGGTGTGTGTGTGTGTGTGTGTGTGTGTGTGTGTGTGTGTGTGTGTGTGTGTGTGTGTGTGTGTGCGTGCGTGCGTGCGAGATTAAAGCATGAAGGTGTCTTTCAAGCAATCCGCCCCTCTGCCCCGATGGAAGGATGCAGGAATGAGTCAGTGTGCTCCAAATAAAAACCTGAAGATCAACGCAGACGCTGAATTCAATCATTAAAGTCTTCTCACTGTAATTACTGCAAATCCCATTTAAGCAGGAGGCTGTAATGGAGGGAGCTTCTTAATCTTGCACGCACGCACGCACGCACGCAGACACACGCATGCACACACACACACACACACACACACAGTCGCTCGCTCGCTCTGGGAGTGGTGGGCGGGTCACTCGCTGACACATCAGTGTGGTCCAAGTTTCAGCAGGACTCTGAAACAGGGTCTGAGTTTCTTTGCAGCCCATTTTCACTCACACAGCCAACATCTGGATAGGAGTGGGCGTGACACCGCTGGTGTAACAGCTGTATCTGAGAATGTAACGCATTAAATGTGTTTACACACAAACTTAGGAGCCGCTGAAAGCTGTCGGGTTTCAGCTCATTACACCTCCACTCAGCCTCCTCCTCCTCTCCGAGTCCACTCCTCTTCTCGGTTCTGTGTTTTTGTTAGTTATCCATCACTCCTTCAAAGCTCCCAGGAATGCATGAAGCAGGCTAAAAATCTCAAATCACCCTGAAAGTTTCCTGACACATTCCTGAATCAACCCTCATTAAATCATCACGACACAACCTTTAATACCTGGAACTTTGAATTAAGTGAAATGTCTTAACTCTTACAATTACTGTAGAAACTGCTCCCCAAACTCAGTGGGTCTACCTTTAAATGCAAAAATATCCTTCAATCTTTTAAAATCATCTAAAATCTTCTGAGTCAACTGAAGCATCGATGTCACTCCCACAGTTACTCTTAAATCTCTTTGAATTATCACTAAATTCCAATAAAGATTTTTTATTCTCCTTGAATCATCTGAGATCCTTTAAAAAAAATCATTAATTACATCAAATTGCTCGAGACATCCTTAAATCTTCCTGAAATCACCTTAAATCTCTTGAAAAATAATCCTTTTATAGCTTTACATATCTGAAAACCAGCTTAAACAGTTACTGTTGAATCCTCTTGAATAATTAGGAAAAAAATGTATTGAATTGCTTAAAGCGGTCTTTAAATCCCCTGAAATAGCCTTAAATCTCATTGAATCATCTGAAAAGACTCACAGAGCTTTGCAGATTTCTTGCATCTATAAAACTCATTGAAACATTCTGTTCCTGATTTCTTTGGGTCCTTAAATCACTTTAATCATCCCTAATGATCATTCCTAAAATGATCCTCGAAGCTTCCAGTTCATCAAATCATCTGACAATGTCTGTGAGCCATGAAGATGTATTTAACTGAACCGACACGTTCCTGCTGAATCTCAATGAATCGTCTGTGAGGAGAAAAAAACTCCAATCATACATCCTGGAATTAATGGTAGAAATATGAATGCAGGAGTGTAACTCGTGCTTTTCCCTCTGTGTCATTGATGCTCTTCCTGAGCTGCTGAGTACTGAAGCAGAGAGCTGGTTAAAAATTCCACTGTGTGTTTTCCTGTGTCCAAACTGTAAGCCTGGCCTCAAACTGTCAGAGCTCAGCTTTAACTCGACCGGAGTGACGAGCACAGCCATCGAAGGCAGACAGCCTCCGACGGCATGATTGGCAGAGTGGCATTTGCCTCTATGTGTGTGTGTGTGTGTGTGTGAAGTTCCTGTGTGGCAGTGTATGATTGTAGCAGCCTAAGCCAGCGTATCGCCTCAGCACGCTGACAGAGTGCTGTCTGGTTGTATGCTGTGTGTGAATGAGGGTGTAGGAGTGTGTTTTCTAATGAGCCCCATTTAAATGAGTGTGTGTGCGTGTACTTGTTTATCTGTCTTTGTGAGGACCAACTTGAGGTGGTGAGGACATTCTTTGGGCCAGACCTTTAGGGGACAGTTTGAGGGGTCAGAACCAGGTTTAAGTTAGACCACCCTTAGAAAATCCCAGCTTTTATAGCAGGAGTCATCCCATCGCTGTAGTAGAGAAGTCCCATCTTAGACTGCTGACCTCGTTTTTTTTTCTTTCCTTTTACGGTCTCTGTTTGGGTGCAGGAACCAAAAACTAAGAGGAAAACAGCTGTTAAAAGGCAAACTGCTGTCTCACCAAGCTTCTTGGTTACCATAATGAGCTGAAGAGTCTCGTAGGAGGATCATTGGAGGAGTTCTCAAGCTGCTGTGTGGGTAGTAGGAAGCGTACCAAGCCATCTACAGAAAAGAGTCCTCATCACTCATGCCTGAGCTCATGGAGTCAGAGACGCCGATGAACTGCGTGAATTCAGAAACACTCACTGAACCTCCAATGGCAGCGATGGAAGAGCCTGGAGGAGATCAGCCGAAGACAAGACTGGGAACCAAGGGAAACCTAGACTTGTGCCGCTGGAAGTAATATCGCCAGTCAGTGGTAACTTCTACACTGTGTTGCACTCGTTTGTGAATATGAATGTGGACAGCTTTCATATCAGAAGCAGAGTTTAATTTCAGCTCTTCTCAGAGTTTGTCCGAAGGACCAGTCGCTGTATAACAGCAAGAACGTCTCCGCAGAACAAATGTCGATCTCAGTGAAATGAAAAAATATATCTAAGATAGTGGCGTCAGCGTTAACGCGGCAAAACTGGCAAATCCACATTAACTCGCTGTTCATGCGTTAATGCAGCTTAAACGCGTTAACGCCATCATCGCGACTAACGCGATTAACAATTAACCCATCTGGAGCGCAGACTGAGTCAAAATCCCTGAAATGTCTCTGTCAACACATTTAAGGGCAGTTTGTCCAAAGTTGGTCCATTCTGTGCTCCAGACGGGTTGAGTGCGTTAAAAATGTTAATCGTGATGGCCACATTAATGCGTTTAGCCGCATTAACGTTGACAGCGCTCGTTTAAAGATATATTTGAGTTATTTTATATTTTGAGCTGCCCGGCGTTTCTCCACCAAACACTGCGATCTGACAACTTCCTCCAGCCTTACGTTGCCACCTCAGCATAACGAAGAACATACGAATGTGATTTTTAAGAGACAGGCCTGCAGTGAGAGTCCTCACAAGTATGATTGTGTGTGTGCGCGCGCAGCTCCCAGAATTCACTGCATTGCTTAGTAGAGTGACAGGCAAAGCCATTTAATGCCCCGGCGCTGGCACAGAGGAAATGACAGAGTGGCATTTGGACGCCGGCGGGTGTGCGTGATGTTTCTGTGTGGGACGTGAGGAGTAAGACGAGGCCTCAGTCAGACTGTGCGTGTCCATCGATCACGTTTTAGTGTAAAATTAATGAAACAAATGTCAGCGACCGGCCGTCCACTCTGACCTCATTAAGCTCTGTCCCCGCTGGATCTCTGGGCAGATTTGATGCCTGATGCAAAGACGGAAAGGCTCAGAGGAAATGAAGCATCATGTAAGATATGAGGCGCCCTCATAAATGCTCAGCTCGCTGCTCTGAGGGGTGTTTGGGTTCACTGGCATCAGCAGGAGTCCAGCCTGCTCCATGTTTCGACGTGGGCTCACCGGGGTTCATCAGCGAGGAGACGTTTCATCCTCGGTTTCATGCTCGCCCCTTGATCGGAAGGTCGACGGTTCGAACCCACCCAACGGCTAACCTGAGGTACCCTTGAGCACAGTACAGACCCCCACATACTGCTCCCCGGGCGCCGGATTGGTTGCTGCCCACTGCTTCACTGAGTGAATGGGTTAAATGCAGAGACTAATTTCCTACAGGATCAATAAAGTACACATTATTATTAAGTGGTTTCAATCCATCAAATCTTTATTTTGACCACAGAAGTAACAACGATTGCACATAAAAAACACACGAGCAGGAAGTCGAAGAAAGCCATAAAAATACTGACCATTCTCAGTTTGAAAGGGGGAGGAGGAGGAGGTGCTCCTGACTTCCTATATTTGGAGATGCTCTTAGTCCTCGTCTTTATTTATAGAAAGTCATAAAGTTAATTAACAGACAGTTTTAATGTGATGCAGATGTGACGTCATCCGTGCACTGAAACAACAACACGCTCGAACAACGTCAGCAAAAGTTTGAATGTTTATGTAAACACAGAGACGGCGAGCCGTTAAAGCACATGAAGGAAATAAAGACGCAAACTCTCTGGTTTTGTATCAAACTGTTTTATTCTCATTGTTCCTGTTTTCAGTGTTTTTGTTTCCTCTCTTTCAGAAATAACTTCAGGCTGAGACGCAGAGACAGCCGGTCGGACTTTTTGAAAGCAGCCAGCAGGTCCGATGTTTCTAGAGGTGATGCTGGATTTTGTTTCTGAAGCTCTGAGTGAGATTACACGTGTGACCTGATCCGGTGGGAGATTTCATATTCTAGGTAAACCTGCAACACGATCGCCGTTCGATGGAAACGTGCTCATTACAGGATTACACTTTAATGTCAGGGAATTCTGCAGATGACGTGAACAGATGCAACAACATGAAGCTGTCCGGTTCTCCCTGCAGAAACTCTGAAACATAACTCCGTTCACTAAACTCGCACTAGAAGAGCTCACCCATACACACCGCCTGCACAGCGGGAGGTGAGAAAAAAGTGGAAAATAACGTTTCTGTTTAGTTACACTTATTACACGTTCATTCTGGGAACTCGTCAGTTGAACTGAAGCCAACAGCCCAAGATTATCTGACCACCTCATAGTAACACTGATCCTATATGGTGGTGTCACCATGTGAACAGCTGATCTCTGACCGCCTATTCAGACTGCCCCTGGTTGGAGGGTGGGTTAGGATTATGACATGACCGCCGGCGAGCACCGCGTCATTGTTAACAACGGATCAAACCGCAAAACATCCGAAGGATGCGCAGACGGCGCTCGGCTCGGTTCAGCTGTGAGTCTGATGGATTTATTATCCGAGGCAGGGATGATGAAGATGCTCTGATGTTCTTTGTAGTCCGAGCAGCTGCTGAGGTCCAGCATCACAAACGGCTGAGGATGCTTTTGGAAAATTAAAAGTGACACAAGTGAATGTTTCAGCCTTGAGAGGAGCCGGTGTGTGTGTGTGTGTGTGTGTGTGTGTGTGTGTGTGTGTGTGTGTGTGTGTGTGTGTGTGTGTGTGGGGCATCAAAGACAGTGACGTCTTTATTGAAGTCAACGTGTTTCCCCTCACAGCAAAATCTCACAGCTACGGGGATGTGACTAAGCTGCTTGACACCTCTGAGATATATAAATACGTGTGTGTGTGTGTGTGTGTGTGTGTGTGTGTGTGTGTGTGTGTGTGTGTGTGTGTGTGTGTGTGTGTGTGTGTGTGTGTGTCAGAATCGGCCCTGCACGCCCAGCTCGCTCTCAGCGGCATGTTCGATTTGCTGGTGGACAAGTCGGACCTCCTGCTGGGTCAGAGTTCGTTCCATGTGGCGGTAGATGATGCGGTAACACTGACTCCGCCTACCAGTCCTGGAAGAGACACACACACAGACACACACACAGAGTGAGGTTTCAGGTAACAGAGTGTATGTGATTATATTTAACACCAGGCACGATAACGAGTTTCCGACTCTTTCGTCATGTTTCCTGTGAGCTGCCGTTCCGGCTCGGCTCAGCTAAAAGCTGTGAGGTGGATTCTGTATGTTTTCCCACCTTTCACGGTTTCCTGTTTTAATAGTGGAGATCCTGGTCGCTCCAATCAAACTGATCAATCAGGAAACACTGTTATTATTAAATGTGCTGCAGTTTGAAATCTGTGCACAAGCGAACAAACTGACTGTGTTTCTGTGTCGTTAATCAGCACAGTTAACATGGACTGTATCCAAAAGATGGATGTAGTCACTCTGACTTCACCACTGGGTGGTGTAGTCCATTCTGAAACCTCTAACTGAGCTTCAGCTCGTTGTTAACCTCAAATCACCCGTTTTATTGTTTGACTCTAATGAAGCCATAAAACTCATAAAATGAACATCATGTTTTATTCAGTCAGACCGACACCACGAAACCATCAGGAGAGTCGAAACCTGCTGAATCTTACTGGATTTCAATCGATGCCGAGGACCAACAGTGTGTCAGTCATGCATCAGACTTTATTTATAAGGAAATTTTGCTCAAACAGGAAGGAAAAAAATGCATGAGAGTTCGCTGGAAACAGGAAGTTACATCAGAACAAAAACAGCACTGCTGTGTTCTCATGTCAGCTTCATTTACAATCACTTCCTCCGTCTGCTGCCCCGCCTCCCACTACTCTGACCACATTTAAATGTTGGTCATATTTACGACATCGCGCTGGTTCTCTTTGTGTGGATGTGATCACGTTTTTATCGTCCACACCAAACGGAGAGAAAAGAGGCTCACGGTGCCGTGAAACACCGTAAACCCGCAGAGACGCACGCCAGGTGTGAACAAGGCCACAGATACCTGTGAGTTACACATGACATTAAATCACAGAGTCAAAGTAACTAAATCCACCACTCTCTCTCTCCGTTCATTCTCCGTGTCGCTCGCCCTCTCTCGCTCTGTGGCTCGTGAATAATTGATCATCGATACGTTCGGAGGAAATGTCAGAGAGGAGACACAAACACAATTACACATTATATTTGTGCGCACACACACACACACACACACAGAGTGAATGGTATTTCATGTGATAGACTGTGTCGCTGTTGAATAATTGATGTCTCCATTATCCAGTCACAGAGTGAGAGGGGGAGGGAGGGCGATCAATACAGTGACACCTGGACGCACACACACACACCATGTTTTCTTATCTGTGTGGGGACATCTAACTGACATAATGCTTTCCCTAACCATCAAAAATGAACGGCTAACTGTAGCCCTGTCACTAAAACCACACTGAGTCTGAAATATGCCTTCAAACTTGTGGGGACTGGGATTTTGGTTCCCATAAGTATAGTAAGCTACACACACACCCACGCACACAGAACAAAGTAAACAGCAGTAGTGTGATAAATATGCATGTTACATTAAAGATGAAAAACAAGCATATAGTTTGCTGCGGAAACAGACACAGAAACACAAATTTATGACAGAATATAGAAAATATGAAGTCTGGCAGAGACGGGCAGGAAGTGCTGTTAATCTGGAGAAGTTTCACAGCTGCATGTTTACAGTCTGCATCAGGTTTAAAGGATCGTTTCAGCTCATCCCAAACAGGGAAGATCAGGTCCAAACAGACCCGTGAAGCTCAGGCACTACTGTCTTTAAAACAAACAACACCAGTGGGAGTCGCAAGGCCAACTTAAGAAGAATTAACACTATTTGGGACTAAACACGTCAGCATCGCTGATTTCATGTTTTGGCAGATGTGAGGTTCATGTTGTAAATCATCACCAAATAAAGTGTTTTATGAAGACACGGGAAGAGACAGCAGCAGGTCCGTGGAAAGAAAAGTTTAAATTGCCGTGAGAAACACCGACTAGGTGTTCTTCCCTTCAGCCCAACACAGCTAGGCCCACCCAGCACCCCCACCACAGAGCCCAGAAACACCGCCCATCTGCAGTTTTGTAATGATTCATAACTAAACTCAGAGGCAGAACATTGACGTGCACCTTTTTGCAGATGATATAGTTCTGTTCATTTAAACACTCCCAGCATGAAAGTGTCACTGGAGGACGTCACTGAACTCATCCTAATCATTTTCAGCCACATGGACTTTACTTCAGTAGCTTTGCATGACTCACAGCTCAAAATAATCCTTCTTTACCTTCTACTGGGCCTTTCTTCAGCCGCTCAGCTCATCCTCCTTCTGAACACCGACTGGCTGCCACTCATGCACTGAATGTTTGAATGCAAGTAGGTGGGGCTTCTACATTTGATATGGCCATTTATGGATCTCTGCTCTCTATGACATCATACCGATCCAAGAATAGAGAAAATTGCATGAAACGGAGTGTTTATCAGATCGGTTTGCAACCAGAGCTTGTGGCTCACTTCTACTAGACCTCATACATCTAGTTTAAAGAAACAAACTGCAACTCTTCCAAAATAACTTCAGTGAGAGCAGCTGTCAGTCACAGCTATAAATTATAATCACAAAGAGCTGCCCACAAAGTACTTCAGCCATGAAAATTTTAACCCTTTCATGGTGTGAAGCTGTACAGCTATCTTTTGGACACAGACACTCAGACAGGACTGTGGCTGTTTATAACGAATCAATCAGCATGAGCGAGATGAAAAAAAAAAAAAAGATTATCAGTGATCCTGGAACGCACTGTGTGAAGTCCTCCTCTGACATATTTATAGGCGCACACACACACACAGCTCTGGTTATAGTTAGATGTGTGATGTGGAAGATGGAAAAAGAAAAGTTGTCGAGCTGATCTGTTTCAGTTGTGTTTTAATTGGTGCAACGAGCTATTCATAGAATTCTAATTGCTGGAGGTGAAAATTCCCCCTACTCTCTGTTTGCCTCTCTTTTACATCAACACACACTCGTTCACACCACCACGCTTTCATCCCTGTTACCTTTTGAAACACTCGTCCTCCTCTCTGTATGCTAATGAGTTTTGTTAGTGACAGATTTAATCATGTAAGCGTGTTCATGAACACACGGTACGCAGCACCACGGCTGGATGTGCTCTTTATAAACGTGTCCTCTGTAACTTTAACCAAACCGACTCTGGTTTGTGTTGATAGACTAAAAACCTCCTCGTGTTTGGAGAAGTACGCTTTAAATAAATAAGGTCAGAGAAATCTAAGCGATAACGAGGAGTGAAGACAGCGATTCTCTTCTCTGTACTCTGGGAGTCTCGTTAAAGGGGACCGACCATATTTTCTGTCATACGCACATACAGTTACAATGGTGGATGCACACATTAAACAAATAATGAGGTCAGTCTATGTGAAAGCAATCGCAGAGTGCCAAAAGCTCAGGCTGCACGCTGTTCAAAACACTTAGCTGCACACAGCTTTTTCTACTCACAGAGAGGGGACATCCCTACTGTCTGAAGCTGTGGCAGCAGCCCCGCCCACCGGCTGTGCAAACCTTTCATTTATGAGGGGCAGCCAATCAGAAAAAAAGCTCTTAAGCTCTAAAAAGGCCCCTCAATGGGACTGTGGCCTTAAAAGGAGGAAGGAAGCTTCAGATCCAGAGGGAGAAATACTGATCATTTTGTCACTGAGTGTGGAAACAGAGAGACAAGTCAGGAAAAATGAAAGGTTGTTGATTCTGTGAAATCAGGGCGGGGCAGACAGTCACAGAGAAGGAAGCAAAACTAACAGAAGACAAGAAAACTGACCTTCAAATTAAAACAGGAAACAAACAAAATGCAACTGAAACCAGCGGGGCAGGAAATCAGATGTCAGACAAACAGTTTAGCAGCTACAGCCGCCTGTGTCAGGTTAGTGGCCACGCCCCCTAAACTTCAAGGTGTTAAATTAATGAGCTAGTAAATGCTTTACAACTGTACAGATGTTATGATGTGGAGAAATTATCCACAGAGACCAAAACAGTTTTTGTATCAGGCTGTAAACATGTTTATTTCTGCCTCAAGTTTTAACACGGACTCACTGTGGACTCACTGCTGCAGCCTCTAGTGGACGTTAGAGGAACTGCAGCTTCTGTACTACCCTGGCTTTGGAGATTCAGTTTCAAACTTGGAGGTTTTTGGTTTTCACCCGTGTCCCTTCAGAAACTTTCATTCAAGAAATGATTTGTAAGACTGTACTTGTACTTTTAAATGTCTTTAATCCTCAAACTTTCTAATTATTTCCAGGTTCACATGATAATAAGGCAGATTTTCTGCTCTGACCCCCTGAAATCTGGTCCTAGTCTTAGTCTTCTTTACTTTCTCTTTGAACACAAATGAGTGATTTCATTCAAAAGTCTGTAAAGATGAAGTCATTGAATTGCAGCATTTGACCCAGGAGACCTCTGGCTTTCTTAAAAAAGAGGGCACTTCCTAGAAAAACATGTTTATATTCCACAAATGGAGGCACAAGCATCGAAGAATAAAATCAAACAGTAACAAGCCCTGAAACGCATCACCGGCGTGCCGTCTTGAACTTGCGTTGGAATTGTTTATTCATGCCAGTAGTAATGAGAAGAAGGAAACCGGGAAGCTTCGGCGAGGTCAGAGGAGGACAGCAAACATGGCTGACGGCATCACAGCCCAAACATTTAAAAAAAAAGAAGACAAAAACATGATCGATTTGATGTCAGGCTTCAGCAGATGGTGGGATGGAGAGACAGAGAGATGAAGGAGAGGGACTGAACTTCAAAGAGAAGTGCAATGTTTCACTGGGGGGAGGGCGAGAGACACCGGAAGTGACTGAGAAACAGAGAGAGAGAGAGTGGATGATGATGGACACGCTTGAAAGAGGAGAGCTGGGTTTCATTCAGATGGAGAGAAAAACGAAGGGAAGCAGTGGGGAGGGAGGGCGAGCGAGATAGAGATAAACAGAGAGAGGGATCGATAGATGGAGGGGGGTGAAGATGAGAGGAAACCAAAGCAGCTGCCAACGCCCTTGAAAGCACCGTGCTGCCTTCACATAGACACGGGAAAACCAGGAGATCTGACACTGTAAAAACCCCCAAGGAGGGAGGAGAGGAGATGAAGAGAGGAATTAAGGAAAGAAGTAAAGGGAGAAAGGAAGGACAGCCCTCCCTTTCCTCCCCCCCCCTCTTTAATTCTCCTCATCATTCGGTTTGATGCAGATCTGCATTTTTATCTGTTTTGTTTCTACCGTGAAGACAAACAAACCCTCCGAGGTTTATCTGCCCTCCGCAAACAAATCCCATCTTGTTAGTCTTTTTTAAATAAATGTGTGTAAATACACAAGCAGACCTGAGAACAGACGCCCTGCAGGAAGACGGCTGAAGCGTTTATGTAACATCATTGTGTTTGATGGATATTTGAGCTGCTAATTACACAGATTCTTGAGCGCTGTGAGAACGATCGCTAAAACTTCTCACGGTGACACCTAATTTGTTGTCGCTTTCAAATCTGTGCCACCCTTTGCAGCGCTGGCTTTGAGAAGTCATCTTCATATATCACCAACTCCTTCTCCCGCTGATGTTATCGTCATGTTCGGAGGCAATGTGAACAAATCAGAGTCTGTGGGAGGAGGTCGGGGTGGGAGGGGGGCGAGATTCACACCCAGACCCAAAAACAAGAGCTCAAGTGTGCTCACTTCCTGTTTCAGGTCCCTGTGTGTTCAGTGAGGGCAGACCGCCACCTAACAGACAGCAGCCAGGACCAATGTACTTCTTATTGGGCAGATTTTTTTTACTTTATTTTATGTGTATCTGATGCCACAAACTTGTTTTATGCAAACATAATTTGTAGGAGAAGACAGAAATGAAGCTGACATGAAGACTGTACCAGTGAAAGCGGCTGCGGTGTTATTAAACAGTCCCATACTTTGATGGCGGCTTGTTTAAATTGCTCAGATTTCCCCGAACCTTGTAACACTCACCACCTCCTGCACGTGCTCAGTGAAAGTTCTGCTGCTGCATGAAACAACATGGTCACGTTTTGATTTTAAAAGTCACATCTTCTGGAGCAAAAAGTCTCCATGAACCAGGCTGGTTCCTCCTCAAGACATCAGGCACAACTACAAGTATGACACCTGCTGCTCATCATAAATGCTGAGGGCGTAGGCACGGATTCAACTTTGGGTGGGGGATCAAACCAGAGTCAAGGTGTCAGAGGTTTAGGGTCATCAAGGTTACGTCAGTGCACCTATGAGCACCCTACTTAGACTCAAGGCAAAAGGTGTTCATTCATAAACCACAAAAAAAGTCCAGTTACCTTCATTTCAAGAGCATAAGACCTGCACGACTGAGAACCTACACTACAGGTAGCTAATTCACTTTAGCACTAAACAGGGTGATATGTTAGGCTACAACAGGGGTGGGGAACTCCAGGCCTCAAGGGTCCTGCAGGTTTTAGACGTGTCCTTGATCCAACACAGCTGATTTAAATGGCTAAATTACTTGAAGTTCTCTTAATTGAAGTTCTCCAGAGGCCTGGTAATGAACTAATCATGTGATTCAGGTGTGTTGACCCAGAGTGATATCTAAAACCTGCAGGACATGGGCCTATGAGGCCTGGAGTTCCCCACCCCTGGGCTACGATGACTGCCTTGATGCCCACCATCCACCCCAACCTCCTCCTGGAGATGTAGAGTCAATGTGTCTTCATATAAAAGATGCCAAACAGCCACCATGATGCCTCCTGGCATGGAGCCGTTTTATTTTAAGCCAGATGAGACGTACATGATATTCGGATGTAGAATGCATGCAGATCATGAAGGGGGAAAAAAAGCTTTAAAAAATGTAAACAGGTAGGTCAGAGAAAACTCATGCCTGTCCAGTTGCCATGGAAGGGGAGATCAGGTGGAATAAACTTCATTCCTCATGTATGTGGACATTTGGCACTGGCCTCTGGTGGACATTAGGGGAACGGCACCTTTATTTATCAGCCTCAGAAGTTGGAAGAGCTTCATTCAATAAAAATTTCCTCTGAACACGAGTCAGTTATTTTGTTTCCGCACTAAATAACATGAGACGGGCTGTTACCGAGGAAAGGAGTTAGGTCTGAATATCGACCTGCCCGTTAAACCTAACACATTCACCATAATGGGATAAACTCTGTCATAAGGAAGCCGATTCCAGAAAATGTCTCTTTTCAGTTTTTTTGTAATATTCAAAGAGTTTTCTTCCTGCCTAACGCTTCAGCTTTGATGTGATTTATGTAGCTTTATGAAGTCGTTTTATTGGATTTATCTCCTTTTAAAGGTGAACTCGTGATACGTTACTGAAAGAAAGCAAAGACATCCTCTGCTCTCACTTTCACTGTTAAAAATGTCTTTCAAGTATCTTTAGTGTTTCTAAATGTATGTGCAAACATGTCTATGATTATTTGGGAGCTGGAAATGAAGCATTTAAAATGAATAAATAGTGATTCTCTGGGTTTCTGTGACTACATTATGTTGGCAGTTTGGGGAAGATCAGGATTTTTGGAAATGAAAAAACTGCAATAACGTGTTTGAAATCAGGCAAACGTAGAACAAAGAGCAGCCAGAACCAAAGCAGGGAAGAAATTAGAGAATTTTAAAGAGAAAGTCAGAGACTTTTGTGAAAGACGAAGAAGACATCGTCTTCGGAAATAGGACGGAAATACGCGAACAGGGTGGAATGAAACTGTGTGAGAAACATCAGGCTGCTGTTTGCTCTGGATTCCCCTCGTTTGTCAGATTAAACCAAACAAAATGAAACCTGGATTTTAAACTCTCAAACACTTCCAGGGGATTTCATTTAGAGCAGCCGTCACAGGCTTTCATCAGACCTACGAACACCCTCCGCTTTTTTTTTCCAGTCGTTTCCTGGTTTGAGTGAGTGGATTAAAAGCTCGTCCTGCTGCCTCCTCATGATTCTTCCTTCAAAGACCTCCCATCCCGCTCTCCTCCTCCACCTGTCCATCCCCTCCACCGGGCTAGCACAGAGCCGAAATCAATTAGTATTCTATTAAGTGGCTGTGATGTGTCTGAGTGTGAACCGGAGGCTCTCCGCGCTTGTTAATCTCACCATTTAGATCCTTCCTAATTGGGACGGACAGTCAGATGGAAGACGGGAGGAAAACCGGAGGGCAGGAAGGAAAAGGAGCTTTGAACCAGCGTCGTAAACACAAACATGTCGAGAACGAAACGTAACGCCGCTAATGACACAATATTCATGAGATAGTCTAAATAAATATATTGATATGAATAGTAATCAGCTCAGCTGTCATCTGCATGCGCTGCAAAAAATACAAGTCTTCAGTGTCAAGCTGCCAAGTAGTTCACATCTCAGACGTCATAAAAGACAAAGCTGAATATTTAAAGGGACATTACTCCTGATGCATGTGCAGATTTAATGAAAAGCCTTCAATGTTTATGGCTTTTGGCCCAGCGTGAGGACAATCGGCGTGCTGTCAGCACAACAAACAGGAAGCTTTGGATGGAGAGTGCACACAGTCACAATCATTCAAGCCCCTGATTTTCAAGAATTAACACAAATTCAGCCAAGACTTATTTTTTAGTAAAACAAAGGTCACACTGTCAGATTTAACAGCACTTTTATCTGGAGCGATTCAAAAAAAGCAGAGTGCAAAGCGCAGTTAGGGTTTAAAATGAACTGCATCAAGCATTAACTGGGTCCATGGATCCAGAAGGATGTCCGGATCTGGGCTAGTTTGTGATATTTTCCATGTTTCCCAGTTTGAACATAACACAAACTCCTGGATCTAGAACCACGTCCAAGCCCAGCCTTTCCATCCAAACCAATCACATGACGTCACATCGTTTCTGTATTCTAAATATCTCGTGTTGGTCATCGCTGCACAATGTGTTAGACCCAGGTGTATGTTTCAAACAGTGTCAACGCTGTCATCCAGATTAGTGTCTGAGTGGTTTCCTTCAATGATCAGCTGATAAAGGACTGAAAACAGGGAACAGAACGAGGACTTCTTTAAGCTTATGTTCCATCTCTGATCCAGGAGACTTCAACAGTCAGACCCGGGTATCTAACTCCAAGTGGTAATGAGTAATTTTTCAGTAATGATCAAGCAGCAACCTTCAATAAAGCCCCAAACACTGCAGTTCCTCTAACGTCCACTTGAGGCTCCTCATTAGAGGCGCTGCAGATCAGTGAAGTGACACCAAGTCGAGAATTAATGAATCAATCTGTGTGTTTCTCGACTCAGACAAAAATCAACTTCTGTTTTAAACCAGCTCTGAAAAATGTTCATGTTCAACAAAGAAAAAAACACACGTGAGCCTGAAAACATCTTGTAGCTGTAGCCAGACAGCCTGCCTACAAACCCCAACTGTGACCTCTGACCTCTGTCCTGGAGGACTGGTAGAGATGGTGCGAGCATGGCGTCGAGTTGCCGCCGCCACCTCTTTCAGCACCAGATTGCGGACAGAATCCTGGTGGATTTTCCGGACTAGAGCCAGAGCTCCTGCACAGCCGGCTAACTGCTACAGAGCGCCTCTGACTAATTTATGCATGTGTATTAATAGATCAGAGGCAGCTCTCTCCAGGCCGCCGTGCCTCTTCTCCTCAGAAAAAAGGCCAAATAAACAACTGAAGCAGAGCTGAGCTTCCACTCTGCACACTAAAAGGCCGGCTTCAGAAGAAGCAGTCGTTTTGCATTTCCGCCTGCTGGATTTGTTTGATTTTGTTTGGATTTATTTCTTTCCACACGACCAGCACACATCTTCAAATACCATCACTGTTCCCATGATAGCAAGAGAGCGTCATCACCAGAAACGGTCAAAAAAATGAAACACATTAAAGACAAACTGAACTAAAACCTGTAGCAAACAAAGACGTCATGGTGCTACATCCAGATGTTTCCTCCTGCCCGGTGATCTGAAACCATCAACAGTCGAGTAATGCCTCGAATCAAAGATCGAAGGGTATTTAGGATCATGAGTGTATGTTAAAAGTAAAAGTAAAAGAGTCAAAGATGAAAATACTTCAGTATAAGTATACTCTAGTTAACTCTGTGGTACAAAGGCAGGTCTAAGAAGTTATTAGCAGCCAGGAAGCTACAAGTATGTGACGTGTAGTTCTCATTCTCCACACATGCAGATTAAAAAAACAGTTGCAAAAATCAGTTATTTTCTACAAACTGATTGGAAAAGACTAGAAAAGGTGAAGGTTGGTGTCTCTCTTTAATCTTTCATTATCGTTAATCAGAGAACATTGAAATTCAATTAGATCATTTTTCATGTCTTTAATGGAACACGTGTTGTGGTGTTTACACGATAGGTTATGAAGTAGGGCGGACGTAACATCAGCGGTAAGAGAGTTCAAACAAACTGCATTACAATGTGGTTTCCACTGTGAGGGACAGACAAGGATGAAAGGACAGAAGGAGGGATGGGTGCTTCCTCTTCTACCCTCTGGGCATCCTGCACTTCAACCTCCAGAGAGAGGCAGAGACAGAGGGACGAGGAAGAGGAGGACGAGGAGGAGTGTGAATTATTAACAGCTCTGTCACTGCAGCAGGGAAGTCTGCCTGTCAGAGCAGGTAATAATAGACACACACACGGGCTGGAGTCTGATCACCTTATCAATGCTTCAATACGAGAGGAGCCAAACTGAGCTCATTAATTATTCACGGGTCTGGGACCAGGGTGCAGGAGGACGCTCAGAGATTAGAAGACTTTTGCTTTCGGTTTCAGTCGTCTTACCCAGATCTGTCTGATCCTGAGCGGCTGACTGTCTTCTTTCTTTCTTTGGGTTTTGAACTGAAAAACTTTCATTTTGGTGACTAAAACCAACAAAAAGCACGTGACCAACATTTTATTACAACTCAGCTGACTCAGTTTGGCAAATTAACCCTGCTGAGTCGCACTCTGCTCTTCAAACACCATGCTAACGCCGACCAAACGGCTCGTGTGCCTTTTCGCTGGTCTGCGTGTGTCTGTGCCTTTATACTGTATATATACAGTGTGTGTGTCGCCTACTGTCCATCTGTTGGAGCTCCAGGAGACATGACGAGTGCTTACCATGACTCACACACATACATTGTCCCCCTCCTCTTGGAGTCTTATTGCAGCTTTTCTTGATCCATCAATCAGTTTATCAGAAAGAGCCGAACATGAATCACGAGGAAGCAGATGTGAGGCAGAAAACAAAACACACTTATTCCTCCCATCAGAGGCCAATCAATCTCCAAACCGGTGGCTCACATGAGTCATTCGAACAACAAAGTACCCCGGTGGCACTGAAGATGAAGAACTGTGTTAGAAAATATCTGATTGGTTGGTTCAAAAAAACAAAAAAACAAAGGCAGAACAAACCTTTGTAGAAAATAAATGAAGCGAGCACAACTCTGAAGGTGCATTTCACCAACAAACATCCAAAGAAACCTTCAGACGCTGCTTTGCTGCTAATTTTCATCATGTTTTTGATAAGTTCTCGGTAAAATGATCACAGTAGCTCCGGCTCGCTTCAAAGTGAGAGATGGATTTCTGCGATTCATTTTACAAGCTGTTAAAACTGTTTCAACATTCAACAGTAAAAAGTTTATGAGAAAACGAGATAATGGATCCGCAGCCTCGGTGTCGACCTTTACAAACCACCGCGAGTCAAACTGGAAATGCATAATACCAGGGGGACACTGTCTTTACCCATGATTCCCAGCTCTCAATAACGCAAATCCACTTGACATTATCTGCGTGCGATTGGCTGCTCAGAGCGTATGGGCTCCACTTCCTTTCTGTTATCGTACTGAATAATTCAGGTGGCTGTTTAGCTGACGGCCGCACTGGCATTTCCCCTCCGCTAATTGCTCGTTAAGTGTTCCACTTGACCTTTAGCAGGAGAATAAAATTTTGAGAGCTTCTGTCACAGGCGTCAGTGATTTGAGCCGCCCTCCTCATGTTAAACTCTGACTGAGCTACGTCTCCACTCAGGTCCGACGGGCAGACAAATGTTCCCGCTGGATTATCATCTGGTTCAAAATCCAGCTTTAAAAAAAGAGACTATTTAAAGTTGGTGTAATGGAGCGAGTGCATAATGGACCTTTTTGTCTTCTTGAGTTGTGGGATTATCAGATTAAAAAGTCTCGACTGCTCTCCCGGCCTGTGTGATGGAGGTGTAAGTGAAGAGAAACAGCAGTCAATCGCTACATTAACACATGAAGGTCAGTCGCTGCAGAAAATGTCAAGGGTCTTAGAAAGTGTTTAAACGCTGAGATGAAACTGACCCTCAAACATGAAGACCAGGAGCTGCCTCCTCCACAGAGGAGTTCATAACTAGCAGCTTATGGTTTAAACCCACATAACGCTTCCAAGAGTTTAAGCTGCACCAGCTGATGGGAGCAAGGACCAGAAGTACTGCAGGGACTCAGGGAGTGGACGTTAGACCAGAGAAACCCTGGACTGATGTGATGAGTCCAGATGTGAGAGTTCTGGTGAAAGCTGCAGTGTCTTTATGACTCAGAGAAGATGAAACAAAAGAGGAAGAGCTGTGATGGAAATTCACCTGCATCCCAACTAGCTTGAGTTTAGCAGAGCCATTGCTGATTTTCAGCAGTACGAGGAGCCAGATCACCTCCCTTGGAGTGCTGTATCAGACCCAAACCCAGCTGCGACAGGTTGGGACCAGCTGGACCACAGAGTGAGGAAAGAGCAGGTAAACCTGTAGTTCGGTTACTCTGGTCCGAATTGGTTGACGAGTTTGTGAACTTGAACTTTTCTTCGTGGTTTGTTTCGTTTTCACAGAGAAATAGCCAAGCAAACCAAAAGACGTCACTACAGACCAGGTGATAATGTTCAGCCTGCTCATTGGCCCGATGCGTTTGGAGTGGGAGCAACAAAACTAAATACAGGAAGACGGTGCTGTAATCTGGACTCTTGGCAAATTTAGAGTCAATGCATAGCTAGCAGCCAGCCTCTACAGACCTTTGCACATCTGTAGTAACTTCCCCCAGTGAGAATACAAAGCATACGCTGCTATGGGATGTTTACTAGCTCAAAATTGTAACGTACCCCTGGTAATTGGTTTGGATCGGAGTTCATTTGGTGTGTTCACAACTGTCCAAACGAACCGCACCAAGCAGGGAAACGAACCAGAGGCGGCTTAAACCGAGTAAATGCTGCAGGTGTGAAAACACCTTAAGAGAATCCTGCAGGTGGTTTTGTACCAGAGCCAGGCTGCTGAGCCACATAAATCTCTGAGGCTGTGTGGGAACACGAGTGTGCTGCAGAGAAGACACCATGACAAGTCTTTACAGTTCTATCCTCTCCTCTCAGATTACACTTCTAAATTTACACCAGCTCGTAGAGACGAAACTGACTCGTTGCTTCACTGCTAAAAAGTGACTTTCTGCAAACTAGATTTTGTCCGGAGGCAGCAATGAAAATTTAACAACAACACATGCAGCTGTGGGCAACACACACACACACACACACACACACACGGTACAGTGTAGAAACCCATCACCGATTCTGCCACAGAGCTGCCATTAAACACAGCATCTGTCACTTCCCGTAGCCGTGGTCAGGAGAGAGTACACATAAAACTGCTGCCTTTGTGTCTTGCTCGCACTAAATGATGAATATTTAATGTGAAGGTGGCACTGCACTGAAATCAGCAGCAGCTACAGCTGACAGCTTGTTTGTGTTTCGTGTGCTTTACTTCCTGCTCGTACCCGAGTAAAGCCGCATCGCAGTGAGATGTAATTAAATTAAACCCACCGCGTTGGGCTTGGCGTGTTTGACCTAATGCGATACATGCTGATGTTTGCGCGGCCTTTTCACAGCTCCGTGAATGTGAGACGGCTAACTTGGACCTGACAACAACACTGCACAAGCTGAAGATTTAAATGTCAACGTGTTTGCTCACTGGAGATAAGATGATAGAGAATAAATGACTGTTTTTAAGTTCAGGTTAAAGCTGATGCTGCTTGCTGCTGTTTGCAGGGGCGGATCGCTTGGATCCTTCTGCTGCATCGTTTTTCACAGGTGCTCCACGTCAGAGGATGTGTCCATCTGAGGAGCTGTCCAAGGTCGAGATGGAGTTTATCGTCTCTTGGGGAAATTTGTTTGGGACTCAGAGTTACTGCCACTCAGATCATTGAGCTTTTGCCAAAAGTAAGATTTCCTGGTTTGTCTACGTCAAAGCCAGCGACTGATTTAGCTACTCACAGACCGGCGCTGAGAACTGTGAGGCAATCCATGAGTGGATTCACCCAGCTTAGAGCTTAGAGAAAGTCAGCTTAGAGCTCAAACAACTGAACAAAGCCACATCAGCTCAGGTGAGAGCTCACAGGTGGAGCTCTTCTGCACACCAACTTTACTCAGGAGAGGAGTCCCAGTTAAGCTGGGAAACCCTGGTGATCCTGAGAGGTTACCACCACCACCTCTTTGAGTCCATCTGCTTCAGCAGCTTCAGCCTGTAGCCACTGTGGAGTACTAGGACATATCCCTAATAACGACCTGGGAGGTGCATCTACATCCTCTCCAAAGGACACGTCGCACATACCATGCGACGTGTCCTTTGGAGAGGACACGTCAAGAGATCATGTGATACCTCGGGAATGAGAACGGCTCAGATATTTGGACACAGAAGCAAGAAAAGGTATCCTGCAGACGTCACAGAGCAAGACAAACATCCACGCGATCATCACGAGGCCGAGGAAACCAAAACATCCAGGGTGACGCTCCAACACGAGGATATTTTTTATTCTGATGTTCTTCTGAGAAAACTGGCAGGAAGTAAACAAGCTCTCTCTCTCATTCATATATTTCTCTCAGCCTCACTTTCATTTGAAAGTGACTCTGCAGAAGTGTGTGTGTGCGTGCACACGTGTGTGTGTGTGCTGTGGGTCGATACGAGTTGAAAGACAAACAGGAAGCCACTTGAGTGAGTTTGATGTGTGTGTATTTGTGTGTCTATTTATCACATTAAGATTGAGGGAAAGCAGGAAGAGAGCATCATTATCAGGAAAATGGAAGCAGCGCTTTCCCACAACCACTAAAGCCCGGCCGAGAGCCTCTGAGTTTGTGAGGACACATTTCAATGTTTTAACCTGAAACTTCTGCAGCGAGGACTAGGAATGGGAATCGACAACTGGTTCCCAGTAGTCCAATTCCTTGGAACCATTAGTCTGCCTGCCTATCGATCCCACTTATCACTTCTTGCACTCTTACTACAATCAGCTGACTTTAGTTCACGTGTCAGAGGAAAATAGTGACGGCGTCTAGAGTGTGGATGTGGACATTTATTTTTACTGAACAAAAAGACGAGATAAATGATAAAGTGGAAAACTGCATCCCCGATACACAAGACAAGACAGCACGCTGACGCTAAGCTAGCTAGACAGCATGCTGATGCTAAGCTAGCCAAAAACCCAGAGTGGAAGCTGAATGTCGACCCCAGCCGGTTGAACTTCAACCCTTTCTACCTGTTCATGTTTCTGAAGCCAAATCACCGTGGCGATCACTTTTTGGTTCCAGTTTTAATCTTTTCTCTGTGTCGTCAGCTTTGTGTTGTCTAAGAGTAAGATCTTGTAGATGAGGGTCTTCATTAGGGATTCTCTGTTGGTGTGGGGGGCTGTAGCCTCAGGTTTATAGAGTTAAATGGTGATAATGAGACTGTGCGTTTCAGCTATTTTACAGTAACATGAAAGTACTGTAACGAATAGTATAACGAATTACCTTGTACTGGGAGTAATTAAGTAATGTACTGCATTAATTTTAAGAGAAGTGTTCTGTGTAATAATTCCTTTCTTTGAGTAACGACTCCAACACTGATCACAACAAAGAGCGGAAATACCTCCACAAACATGCACCGACATTTGACCCACAGCGTGCATATAATGTGCATGAATGTCATGTCTTTATTGCTGCCTAGCAATGGTGGTGACTGTCAAAATGCAGCCAATGAGAATCGATAAGTCATATCAATAATCACAAAATTCTTATCAATTCCCATCCCTAGTGAGGACGCTCTGAGTGTGAGTTCAACTTCAGATTCAGGTTTAAGAAATATCACTGAAGTCTTCAGAGCTCAATATAGACCTGTGTGCGTTTGTGTGTGTGTGTGTGTCTGTGTGTGTGCGTGTGTGTGTGTGTGAATAGACGAGCAGAAACAAATCTTCCCGGATTCAAACCCACATCTCATCAGATTAAAGAGCAAACATGAAACAGGAAACAGGTAAGCATCATCGATTCGCGATGACTCAGTCTGTGCCCCGCACCAATCACATCCATTATTTCCACAGCATTTGTCAGCATCCAATCAGCAGCCCCGACATGAAACATCCCGACACAATCGATTCACCTTGCAGCTTCGCTAACCTGCAGCTGGAGGTTCGACTCTCAGCGTCTCCTGACTCGTCTGAGAATCGGCAGGTTTGAAGAAACACAGAGACCTCAGAGGATCCACGCATGAGGAAACGCTAACCTGTACACACCTGCTCACCTGTGCACGCCCCCACCTCAACGTCCAGTTCGTGCGAAGTATTTATTCTTTGATGCCTTAATAGAAACGTACATGACTCCTGGGTTTGGACGTCAGTCCTTCCCTCTGCACGTCATTCAGGGCTCTGATTGAAGTCAGATTTCGCTCTGAGTTTTGAATGTTTTGTGTGTTTGTTAGACTCTCTGTACGGGAGCGTCTCTAAATACCTCGTGGGGTTCGTCTGTGTGGCCCGGGGTGGATGGATTATGTGTGAGTCTGCTGATCAGCAGGTCACATGTTCTACAGAAAAAAGAGAAACTGTTAAAAGTTCATTTGAAAAGAGTGACATCTGTCGACTCTGCATCGATCAAACCCCAGCAGAAGTTAGGAATATATATCAGCTCCGAGAAGCTTATTTTTGGACCTGACAACACGGAGAGATCAGCTTTAACTGCATTTTTGAGTCCGCTTGGTTCACCGTCTGTAGGAACAGCAGTCTGTTCCTGAGAAACGTGAGCGCAAACGTGTTCCTGCTGCAGTGTTTACCAAATTAAAGCAGTCACTTTACGACCCACGTGAGCTTCAGCCTGTGGAAAGCAGCAGTCAGCCTCCTGTCTGTGGGGTCACTCTATCTCTGCTGCGCCTCTCTGGGGGGATGTGGGTTACCCGAGTGGGGGACAGCAGGTCTAATAGAGTCCAGAGCCGAGCCAACGCTCAGAGTCTCCGTGTCTCTCTCCATCAGACTCAAAGTTAGTGCTGCAAGACTGACTGAGGCCGCTCGACTCCGAATGCAGGAGCAAATGATGCGAGCGGGAAATGAGAGAGGATTCATTTTTTTGTCTGTGCGTCCTCTCTGAGACGACCGTTAGCACGCAACACGGTCTCTGCTTTTCAATTTCCCACTGCCTTGCTCGCCCGTTCTGTCTCTCTCTCTCTCACACACACACGTAAGGTATTCATATCTTGTGGGGACATCTCATTGACATAACGCTTTCCCTAGCCACTTACCCTAACCATGACCTAACTGTAACCCTGACACTAAAACCACATTTTCAGTCTCAAAGATGCCTTAAAACTCGTGGGGTCCCCATAAGTATAGCAAACTTTCCCTTTTTATTCATAAAGATATGAATACATGCTTGCACAGAAACACGCACACAAAGAAACAAACACTTTGATTGTAGACTTCCCTTTGGCGAGTGACTCATCCCAAACAACTCTCTGACAGTTGCTGTGTGTGTGAGTGTGTGTGTGTGTTATTAAGTTAAATTATGACTTAAACTGATGATTAAAGAGGCAGAAACTGACGTTCAAAGAGAGTGTTTGATTGTGAGAGCAGCTCCGGTGGACTCTGTGATGATGCTCTGCTCTGGACACGTACACCAGTTTGACTTCACGGCCCGTTTTTACTTCCAAACTGGCTGTTAGGAAATGAGCTGCTCCATTATTTACCACAGGGTCGCCACAGTGCGTGGATCCGCACCAATATCCTGACGTAACCTTTCCATTTACCCGGGCCTGGGACCAGCAGTAGAAGTCCGCAGGCTCATGACCTCCAAGTCTGTCTGAGAGTCAGTCTGCCCCAGCAGGTGACCAGCACAAACACAAGCTAGCAGCTACAGCCACGTGTGTCACCTTCCACCTGTCAGTCACAGAGGCCACGCCCCTAATAATGCAAACTTTAAGTCTTAATACAGTTTAAACAGGTGACAAGTTTTAAAGCTAGGCTGTGAACATGTTTTTTTCTGCTGTAAAGTTTTAACATGGGAGTCTGTGGGGACTGACTCAGTGCTGGAGCCCCTGCTGGACACCAGAGGAACTGCAGCTTTTGTCTCCTGTAAGTGAGCTGAATTAGCAGTCTTCATTCATGACTGGATGATTGACCAGCTAAAGGAAACATAAAAACAGGAAGTTTTGGACTGAAAGGACATCTGAGATAATGATCTCCTCAGGAAGTGTGAATCTGCATGACTCAGGGTGTGTTTGATGTCTGTGTGCTCTGAAGTCTTTCTCTTGCCTCATACAGGATCATGTCCTCTGCTAACTGGCCGTTAGCACATGATCAAAATTTCCTTCAATGATGCCTTTGGATGTAAAGCCCAGTGTTTGTGAGGAGCTGCAGGGCTGGCTCAGGTAAAGGTCCTTTCATTCTCCTCCCCGCCTCCTGACCTCGGTCCCCTCCGGAGCTTTGACCTTTGACTGAGATGATCTGCACTCAGAGGTCAGCGGAGGAAACCGTGTTGGTGTCTGAGGACTCTGTCGCTGTCAGTTTGTGCTGAGAGAAACAAAAAACTAGGGACAGAGCGTCCTCGCGCAGACGGACACCGTCTCTGGGGTCTTTAGCATTCACCGTTTTATTTATCGTCTGCTTTGACCCCGTTTCCGACCTCAGACTGTAGCTTCGGAGCGCATTTGTCAGCTTCAGTCGCGTTATATAAAACATCCACATTCAGCCTGTCACACCACTTCCTGTTTTATTTTGTCATTCCTGGTGGTCTTCCCCTTTTGGAAATATCTGTCCACCCTTAATTAGCATCACCTGTTCTCAACCAGCCAATCAGCCTTCAAGTAGAGTAGCAGTAGTCTCGTCTATCATCCAGTGCTTGCTAGGCTAGTCAATTTTTTGTCTTCTTGCGGCCAGTTTTTAGGCTCCGCCTTTATCGTATCACATGTACCTGACTGCCTTTCTGTGTATAAATGGAGAGGGACTTAGATATAGATACAGCACACATTCATACCAACACTTTTACTTTTAAAGCAAACATTCACACTTCGATGAAGCTTCTGGGGAAACTCGAGGTTCATCTCAAGGACACTTCAACAAACTGGAAATCGAACCACAAACCTCCTGATTGGTAGACAGCCTGCACTGACTCATGAGAATAGAGTTAGATTTGTGATCCTCCTCCTCGATGTGTATTGATTTCATTTACAAGGCAGAGAAGTGAAACGACGTAGCGTGAGTGTAGAGGAGGAGTAATACCTGCACACACACTTCGATAAGCGGGACAAACCCATCGATGCATCTTGTTCGCAGCTACAGTCGACCTCTGTATTTGCGTGGGAGCCAGGTGGAGGACGTGAGGGCGTCTGAGAGCTTCGTTGTGTCTGTCAGCATTTCACGTGGGAGAATTCCCTCATTTTCAGGAGAAAAAACAGGAGCTGTGCCGAGCCCCAGCTTTGTGCAGGCAGCTCGCTGGCTTTCAGAGGATGATGTAAGGAGACGCGATGAAAAAGCTCACATTGAGAGCAGGTGTGTGCCCAAGCTCTGAACTCCATCGCAGTACAAAACACGCTGGAAGCACTGAGGTGCTGAAAGTTACGTCTCACTGAACCAGGAATACACCCTCATCAAAAATCCTGCTCCGAGCGGCAGACTCGCCGCCTCGGCCTGGAAGCAAATGCCGTTTGCACGCCCGTACATCTGTCCCGCCTCCACACTCGCCCGCCTGCAGTGCCACATCTCACTCCTCAAATTTATCAGCTTTAATTGACTCGTCCACTCTGACCTACACCTGCTCACCAAACATCTGGTCAAAGATCAGATGTCAAGTTTTTGCATCCTCATCGTAAAACCTCCAAGTCATCACCGCTGCTCTGAAAGGTCACGAGAGAGGAAAGGCACAGAACCCCCGAGCGTCTTTATCCTGAGTGTAGTCACGCCATCGCTCGAAGAAAACAGAAAATGCTGATCAGTGCGTTTCAGATCTCAGGGCCGAGGCTAGACTTTGAAGCTTTACTCCAAACCAAACAACAGCGGTTCAGGGTCACATGATGCAGCTTCTCATCATGTGACCCAGCACCATGCGACTGCGTGCATCAGCTTTGATGATTCCCACATCCCACACGTATCTGAATACGTGCTGGACAGTTAGCTCCCAGTCTGCTGCTTCTACTACAGTTATAATAACCAGGTCAAAAATATTGAAAAGGCCACAAATACTAACTCTGTGTGCTCATCGATCATTCACTGAGGCCAACAACAGCAGATTTACTCAACCAACCAATCGATCGACTGATGATGTTAGCGACCCGAGGGTCTCTGTGATTAACAACGCCCTGCTTGTTGTTCTGTAGGGTCTGAAAACATTTCTGCCCCAGAGCGACTCCAAATCTCTCGTTTCTGTCAGAGACACAGGAAAAACTGCAGCGGCGAAACGCTGTTCTCGCTCACCTCGAGTGACCGACGCAAAGCTGCTGACTGTATGATTCACCAGGGCAGGACAGAAGGCGTGTGTGTGTGTGTGTGTGTGTGTGTGTGTGTGTGTGTGTGTGTGTGTGTGTGTGTTGGAGCTGGCAGACGATGCAGGCACGACCCTCTCGCCTGTGTGTTCTCGGTTAGTCCATATGTGTGTCAGCTGCAGTGACCTCGCCTCAGAGCGCCACGTCAGAGCGTAAAAATAAAACGCAGACGAATCATCCGTCCTGCTGGGTTACAAACACCGAGCGTGCCTCTACACGTCAGGAACACTTCCTGTGTCTGAGGGGATCGTTTAAGGATTTTCACCTGTTCTTAAAAACACTCTGAGGACTGTGCGCTTCTGTCCTTTCAGGATCATTTCCTGTGATGAAGAACGTCTGCTGAACGTCTGTTATTTTGTCCTTTTCACTCAAACTCCTGCAGATTACACCAGGTCAACCAAAACACCTCCAGCACTGAGCGAGTGTAAAGGCAGATGATCGTCACTTCATCTATCATGGCTCAGGACGGCAACCTCCGTGTGACAGGAAGAATCAGTGGTTGCATTGCAACGGGTTGTGGCAACTAATTTTTATTGCAGGGTGAATGAACAGATCTCCTGCAGGGAGGCAACCTGTCTCCAACCAATCACCTCTGCCTGCAGTCACACACCAACAGACTGATGAAGGTTTGCAAATAGCTCTCTAATTTGTACCTGCACAGATTGCCAACATGTTGCAGTCTTTATCAACGATGCCTGGTTGTGTTTCAGGTGTAGACCTGCTCCACACATCAGAACCAAACAGTGCAACAAACGACAAAGACTCACAGCAGGGATCAAAGCTTCAGACACGCTCGTGTTAAACACAAACCGAGTCACACCCCGAGGACGGGCACACGGAGCTACGACAACCAGCAACACACACAAGACGCAGCTGACTTTCAAAATAAAACAGGAAACTGGGATTGATGCTTTATGTTAAATCTACACTGTAACCCGCCTAAAAGCGCAACTACGCACTGTGTCAGAGGAGCCGGTAATATCCAGAAACATAAGTGTAAATACTTGTGTACTTTTATATTTATATCTGTTTTATTTGATTGCTTTGTTGTCTATTGCATCCAGGTTGATATGACAACTCAGTTTCCCTCTGGGATTAATAAAGTTTCCCTGTTTGTTTGTTCTTGATTGTTCTTCTGCTCCTGTTTTTCAAATCGACTACAAGAGGATGGATCACTTCGACGAGAGAATCTCCACCTAGTGTTTGAACAGTGAAACTGCAGCACGATGCTGTCAGCTCAGGATGCATAGACAGATGTTCTGGAGGGCAGAAGGATAAATCACAGAGAAGATGAAGACGATCCCATTGGACACGGAAAAATCAGCAGGAGGAAGACGAGGCAGAGCGAGGCAGAGCGAGGCTGTCATGGCGGCCTGAGGGCTCGCAGCCTCCTCTGATGACAGCCGGGCTGTGGCTGGGCCGCTCCGCGACTTTACAGTTTTTATTTATAGATAAGTCCTGAGTTTGTTTTTCCCGCCCTCCTGTGTTTCCTGTGTCACGTTTGTGTTTCTGTTCATGAGTTCAGCTGCTTCCTGTTTCATTTTGTTAGTCCTTGTCTCTCGTGCTTTGTACTCCCATGTCTTGTTTTCTCAGGTTTGCCTCTCCTCTCAGGTGTCTCCTGTTTGGCCTTCAGTATTTATTCCTCAGTGCGTCTCAGTTCAGCACCACGTCCTCCCTCGCGGTTGAGTCTTTATGCTCTTTGTTTGAGATTCCCAGCCCGTGTTTGGTGTTTTGTTGAAAGCAGAGTTAAAGCTGTTTTGGGGTTTATTCAGGTTTCCTACATCCTGTCACTCAGGTGTTACATAACAGAGGTGAAACGGGAACCAGGACTCCACAAAGACAGAAAAACCAGCACAGCTTCCTGTTGGTTTGTCTCTTTATATTTCTTGTGTTTGTTTTTGCCGCATCGATGCCCGACACGAAGACCTCTGTGTGTTTACACCTGCGCTGTGTTTGCCGTCTGTGCGTACCAGCACGTGGAACAGTTTGATGTGTTTATTATCTTTGTGTGTGTGTGTGTGTGTGTGTGTGTGTGTGTGTGTGTGTGTGTGTGTTTGCTACCATAACCTCCATGCTCAATTACACCCAGATTACCCAG
>VURO01020529.1:0-23625 GCA_015108175.1 Pelvicachromis taeniatus
TAAACACAGTAGATTAATATGGATACTTTGATACACTCTTTATATCAATAGCATCTTCTCACAAGCAGGGCTGGTGTCAATATCAGCAGGAAGGTGGTTGTTTTTCAAACAGGGCACATCCATGTTGGCAAAGATTGTCCTTATATTTGTTTTATAAGGGGAAACAAAAACATAGCCAATCAGGACTGACTCCTGCACGTGGTTGCATGGACAGCAAAGTCCAACCTGATGACACCCAAGAGCAGCAAAGATGCTATAAAATCTTAGCTCCCACAGTTCAGGTCTCACTGTTTCACAGACCCCCTGCTACTGTAATTGTATGTGTTTGCCAAGACACAAACCTGCTGCAGATAGAGCCTGAGGGGATGGACAGAAGGAGCATATTAGAGTGTACTGTACAACAAAAACATCTCTCTCTTGCTATAACGTACACGCAAGCAGACATAAGGCAAGACTAACAAACACTGAAATCCTCCTGGGTCAAAAAAAGTTTTTTTTTTTGTTTTTTTTCCAGAAGGGGGGAGTGAAGAAAATGATTGTGAAGAACATTTTCTCCTCTTGTTGTCACATCCCACTGAGCTCTCACAGCACAGATGATGTGATTAGACTCTAACCTGTAACCTGCAAGGAAAAGGATCTGACCCTTAGTTGAGGTTGAAAGGTCACCGTAGTTTTCTTCCTTCTCTAACCACTTCTCTCAGCTTTTTAAGCAACATGGCGTCGCCTTCCTTGGTTTCACTATCAGAGTAACGAGTCCACAGTGAGCCGAGAGAAGGGACCCACAGCAAGATCAGTGTACCTGTGTGGGAGCTGCAGTCGGATTTTTACCCACATAAAGAAATGGACATAAAAATATACACATTCACAGATAGAATCATGGAGTTACACCTGCTGCACAGTTGAGACACGGACACATGGAAATGAAATATTTAGATCCTGCATTGCTTGTAAAATAGAGATAATGAATGGAAGTTATTAAATACTGTACTTTAATGCCAGTTGTGTAATAAACAGAGTAGTCTCAACCAGAATTACTCTGTAATACCGGCCCAGCTCCTGCCAGTATTTATGCGTTAGCCTTTTGTGCATGTTGCATCATAGCAAAATAGTTTGCAGCGTTTATGAGAATTAATTTCAGTTTTAAAACCCATGCTGAGAATAAAAACATGGAGACCCTGGACTTTTGGTCTGCAGGTGCTGCTGTGCCTGGGTGTCCATTACAAATTCAGAAATTCAGTAAAGCTATGATTAGAAAGCTAAACAATATTTTCTGAATAGCTAATCAAATCTTGGCTCACTCTTTTCAGAGAGGGGCAAAGATTAATGTAGAATAATGACTATCTGAAGCCGACCTCGGGTTCAGGGGTTCAAGTCTCAATCCTTCCATAATTATACAATTGCTTCATTTGTTTCACGCTCCTGTGACCCTTCCAGTACTTTACTGCGGCAAAATCCTTGCATTTATAGCTCCGTCTCATTAAGATGAAAGCGGGTCCTTTTAATTCTTTCAAAGTGAGAGGGGGATAATTTGAACAACTGTTTGCTTGTGTGTGTGATTATATGAATGGATGATTGACTGGACATTTGTTTTGTTAATAACTGAATATTTAGGGCACTAGAAGAGGACTGATGTTAACTTAGACAAAGGGAAAAACACACACACTCAAAATACTGGATGCCATCGCATTACAGACACATTATGCTCCCCAACATGCAGATGCAATCTTACAAAATAGTGTGAGAATTTAAAATCTAATTGCTTTCTGGTCCAGATTTTGATTGAAGGTTATTTAAGTTACTGATCTTGGTGGGGGAAAAAAAACACTTGACATTACTGGAAAGCTATCGTTTTTGCTGTGATTAATTTAAAAAAGTCTGCCAAGCGAGTTAAAAAACATTAACTATTCATTGAACCCACAGACACGTATTCACATTTTGACACCGACAGAGATCAATTCTCTTCCTCATTCGTCAAGGTGTTCAAACATTCTGCTACGTGGCAGGGACGTGTCAGCAAGTTCAATCCATCACAGAACCCGCTAACAGTAATCTGACAGATGCACTTGTAAAAAGGTCCATCGCTTCATGTTTTTCAATCAATTCAAGTCCCATTCTCAGTTGTTTGTCTATCAAAGCTAAAGACTCCAGCTTGCTACATCGCTGACATCTTGAATCAAACACCCTTCCTGTCCGTGTGTTGATTATTCGAAGACCATCTGTTATCACTGACACCCTAATGCAGCTATTTTATGGTAATATGTGAGGATGGTTTTCATTTGTAATGGTGCTTTAAATCACATTCAGCGCCTTCATCTTGTAAACAGATGGATCTGAAAATTAATGGATGGCCACCAAGGAGGATTTCGGACAGTGGCCCAGCATAAGTCCCCCCCCCCCCCCTCCCTCACTCCCCAGCCATCACAGAGGAGGAGTAAAGTTTGCTGATGTTGGAACAAAGGTTATACCCTCTATGCTGACGATTGCACAGAGAGCAGTTAAGTAAAACGACTGTTGGAGGTCAGTGGTCACCAGAGAGTGATGCATGGATCCCAGCCCAGAGATCTCTCTTCTCCATTGGTCAAGGTCAGAGCCAGATGTCCTGGCCGGTGCACAGCCGTGTACACGTAGTGTCTGTTTTCCCACCGGGCTTGACAATGTCCATTTTTTTCTTTGTGTTACTCTTGTAGACATGTCATTAAGAGTGCTTTCTGGGATTTTCTTGAGCCTACTGTTGTTCTCATACAGTGAAAAAGGTACTGATGGCAGTAATAAATTAGAGCACGAATGTTAATAAGATGCATTTCATAGTCACTGCTCATTAAATTTTTACTTTTATTGCAAGATGGGAAGTTGTCAAGATGTTAATTAAGATTATGATAAAGTGCTTTTTAAAAAGATGGTGACTCTTCCACATCAGGTGGTCTGTGCGGTGGAATAACTATACCAATATACGTTTTTAACACAGCCCTGCACCATTGCTTCAGTTTACTGATATGCTGATATGTTTTAGCGCTCTCTCTGGCTGACAGATTTATTTAGAAGCTAAAGAATGGCGAAAGATACTTAAAATTATAACACGAAGCAGTTGTTGGTGACTGTAAATAGTCCTCATCCAAGGCTCACCAGACAGAACAGAATGGTTGAGGGTGCTAGGGAGCGAATAATAAGAAAGAGTGCTAACAACAAGGCCGTGAAAAAATACATGCCTAGGGTACAACAGTTATCGACTTCTGTGTAGTTTTTCAGAATTATTTTTCTAATACTTTAATCCTTACAAATTATGTATGCATGTGTCGCAGCGGATATCAACACAAAGGTAACACTACATGTGCATTACATGTACATTGTTTATGAATACATTTTGATCAACAGGTTTTAGTGCACTGGTATTTTTGGGGTCACTGTAATGCATTGTTGTACGTATCTGTAAATTAGTGTTGAATCAAACAGAGACACTAAAAGTGCCTGTAATTGATTACAGGCACACAGAAGGCTTGACTCAAACCTTACTACTGCAGTTTCTTGGATATTTATTTATTTATTTATTTATTTATTTATTTATTTATTTATTTATTTATTTATTTATTTATTTATTTATTTACTTATTTATTTATTTATTTATTTACTTATTTATTTATTTATTTAAAAAAGCAGTAATACACCCAAAAATGGCATGGTTCTCTCTATGTTCAAACACTGTACCTGTATCTTCACTGAAGGTTTCGAGGTACATTGTATTAGAGCATTATTGGCTTTCTAACAATAATCTGTTTTAAAATGAGATGCACAGACGTGCGGGATGAGCGCAGACAATTTTTTTCTCCTTTATAACACACACACACACACACACAAAAGATCATTCTGAGCGTTGAAGGTTACACTGGAAGTTCAATATGCAGAATGATGTTTGTAATGTAACAACATGGAAATTATTGAGTGAAAGTAAAAGAAAAAAAATCGATATGAAATAGACTGTTCAGGTTCAGTATGTAAACTCGTGGGCTTTGATGTGTAGTTTCAATCAAGTTCAATCTAAAACAAGTAAGGGTCATTTTAAGTTAACGATATAAGAACACCAGCGAGTTCAAATGAAAAGCACAGATTTTAGCATTAAAAAAAGTCTTGCATTGAAGAGCTTACAATGAAGCAACTAAACATACACAAACATGCTGAAGATGGAAGGAAAGGTCAATAATATGCATTACTTTTAGCCACCCATTTCTTGTATATGTATTGCTAAGAAAATTAGAAATCAATGTAGCAGATTATTGATATGCAAACATACACGGAAGTGCAGTAAGTCAAAAACAGAGTTTCTACAAGTCTTAGAAGCTCAGCGCTGAGCAGGCATACATGACTGATGGTGTTTTTTCTATCCAGGCTTTTACTGCAGTGGCAGTGTCTTTGGGATTATTGTCATATTGAAAAATTAAGTACTTGCCAATCAGATACTTTCCAGATCGTATCGCATGGTTGAGCAAAATCTGATCATACTTTTCTGCATTAATAATTCCATCAGTTTTTGACGGCAACCCTTCAGCTGAGACCATTTCTGCTGAAGCTTACGTGAACAGTAAATAGACCACATGAAGGGTCAGATGCATCTCTCAGACTTTCTCATATTGTTCTTCTGCAGATTTTAAGTCCTGCTGAGCCTTTGTTTGTCCTCTACAACTTTCATCAGAAAATTTTAAGAACCCACCGCACACCATGACAATATATGCCAGGTTTTCAGCTAATGCCTCTTTGGGAATCATCTTGTTGTTTCAAAAACACTATTTTATGCCTGTCAAACTGTTTGATCTTTGGCACTTTTCCTAGATTCAACAAAAGAATGGAAAGAAATTATGTGTCTTTGTGACAAGTACCACAGTGACTAGGATACAATTTAAGTGTCGGTTACACACTACACTGATTTAGTTCTTGAGCAAGGTGTATTACTTATTCTTGAGTGGTTAATAGATTAAGGTTAAGTAGCTTAACAAGCAAACAAAAAACAGGCAAAAAAAAAAATGGTACAAAAACGACGTTGACCTACAGGAAACCTGGTAAAGACCATTTCAAGAATTGCAATAAAGTCTGGCTCCTTGAATCCAAAATATAAAAAATGAGGGGCGGCTCAAGACTTTTGTACAATACTGAAAATGAGGCCTGATGTCAGTGTTACTAACACACTTAAATGCTGCAAACAAAGTGTTAAATGTTCTGTAATATAATAACCAATTACAAAATTATTAGCAAAAAAATCATTAATAATCAACAAGTAAGAGGTGCGAACAGTCAGCTGGAATTGTGGCTCTTCCCTAATTATAAACACTGCATATTTTTACGTTAGTGGTTAATGACGTGGACTGGTACATGCATAGTGCTTTTCTGTGTGCTCAAGCTGCTTTCTTCCACAAGCCTCATTCAGCCATTTACATAGCACTACATTTTATTCCTTCAAGCGCTTTTGTCTAAGATTTACACACCCTCTCACACTCCAATGGATGCATCAGGGCCAATTTGGGGTTCATCTTGCCCAAGGATACTTTGACATGCTCGCTGGAGGAGCCACGGTTCAAGCCACTGACCTTCTGAGCTACAGCTGCCCCTTAACAAAATGGAAATTGAGGGATGAAAATTGATGCATTCAATGCAGCTTTTTTTTAGACTGCTGTATGAACAATTTACTTTATGTGGAAACATTTTAGGGTTAGAAGAACATCAATTCACTGCTAAGCAGTTCTCGTGTGAGGCAGCTTTTAATCTCCCACCTCATTTTTGTTCCTTTTTCTTCTATCTTTCTTTTTCTGCCTTTTCCTGTTTTGTTTTTGTGTGTTAGTTTTTTTTTCCAGGTTCGGTTTAAAAGAATTGATTTTTGTTTTGCCAGGCACTCCATTACCGTTCTTCAATTTCAAGTGAACTCAGCATTCACATTGTTGGCTATAAATCCTCCTGGGTTGCTGGTGTATTGATAAACAACTTTTGGGTTCCTGTTCACTCTCTGGAGTGACGGGATGGGGCTAGCAGAATGGTAACAACACGGCACATCATCATCACTCAGTAGAAATGATTAAACACATCTCTTCAAATCTAGTTCTGATTTGCAACTTAATGAAGGCTTCCTGCATGCTTATGATTTGGCACCTAAAACAGCTCAATGTAAACACAATTAAACATGGGAAATATTTAAGACACAGAGACAGCCAAGATAAGGAAGCGCAGTTTATGGTGGACCAACGTGTAATTAGTGCATAAGGTAAACAGCCACAGGGGAAGCCAAGGGGCACATTTACAGCCAGTTAGTGGATGCTCTCATTCCTGTGTTTAGTATTCTTGCCGCTCATGGAGGGGAAAAAAATGGAGGAGACAACATAACATGGCGAGTTTACTGAGCAGCAGTGGTCCAGTCTCTCTCTGGTGTATATGTATGTGTGTGTTGGTTCACACTGAACTGTAGCACACTCTGTGCTGTGAGGGACGGCACTTTAACAGTCTTCTTCCATCAGGTAGAGACGGCATGTTGCTCATGCTCACAATTGATTGGCGGTTAGTCTGTAACCTTGGCAACACATGCTGGAGGGTAAAAAAGTATTTTTTCCAAATGGTTCAGAAAAAAAAACAACTAAGGTTTGGAAAATGAAATGATGCAGTTTTAGCTCATTGCACTTACCCAATAATTTGACCTTCACGTCCTCTTTGTGTCAACAAGATGAAAGGAAAGATGCTCTTTAAAGAGCGAATTTAAGAAAACACGCTGCATGTTGCAAAAAAATCTGTTGGGACAAGAGATCACTTATCATCTGAAATCCTGCTTTGAAGTTTTAACTTTTTCTGTCAGCTCTAACGGAGGACTGCGAAAAACAAAAAGTTTCTTTTTTCAAGCTTCATGGTTAATAAATGAATCACAGCTTGACTTTGAAAGGCTGGTTTTGATTTGTGCTGGGATTTACAGTAACTTGAAGAGAGGTTCCCACTCTGACAAATTGCAGTGGGAACCTAGAGTGTGGTTTTAAAAATTTAAAAGACAAAAATACTACAAAACTATATAAAATGTACAGGGAAGAATGTTACCCCGTATGATCAACTGAATCTAAACTACAGCCTGGGCTGGTTCTTATATTTTCTTTTATGCTTAAAATCAATTTGATACATTCACTCCCACTTTAATCAGTCGGCTCAAACCAAGGACTTATGATTTTGTTATTAACCAATAAAAGAAAACTAAATTCCATAATTTAGCAGCCTTAGCCTATGATGGCCATTTAAAATTCTTATTGGTTGTAAGGTGTAGATCAGGGCTGTCCAACTCCAGGCATCAAGTGCCGGTGTCCTGCAGGTTTTAGATGTGTCCTTGATCCAACACAGCTGATTCAAATGGCTAAATGACCTCCTGAACATGTCTTGAAGTTCTCCAGAGACCTGGTAATGAAATAATCATTTGATTCAGGTGTGTTAACCCAGGATGGTATCTAAAAATCTGCCAGACACGGGCCCTTGAGGCCTGGAGTGGCCTACCCCTGGTGTAGATTATCATTTAGTAACCTGATTAATCCAGTGATGCATCAAAGCATAGGAAAGGAAGGAGTAGCTGAGCCTCAGTGTAAGTTTGCGAGATCTAGATTTATTTGTATAACCACCAACGACAAGTTCAAAAAAAGATACGAAGCTTCTCAGTGAGAAACCCATTTATGCAGTTTTTAATGTGTATTACATTTGGGAGAACCAGGAGGGTTTTTAATGTGGAAGCGTAGCTCAAAATGAACTATATCTGAAAATGAGTAACTGATATTTTTAGTTGTATTTTCACTTGTATTACATATGGCAGTTTGTTGGCAATTGGCAATGGTATAAGCACTATAATACTCAATGACGCACAAGCTATGAAACAGCCAGGAGGCTGGTGGTTTGCAACTATAAAAACATATGGACTGAAGTAAGTTAATTAGAAAAAGTAACAAAGTTCTTTTTTTAATTACTACATAAACAGAATACAGTATTAGAAAGTGCATTTGTTGGCATGCTTTGACATGTCATGTGTTTAAAAAAAAAACACATGTACCTGCAGAGAGAGAGAGAAATGGAAAAAGGGGGGAGGGAGAGACATCTTGATGTGAAGATGAGAACATATTTGCTTTTGTTAAATAGCTGGAGGAAGAATTCAGTCGATGAGAGGCAATTAGTTTTGATTAAAAATGAGATTGCTCCCCTACATGCAATGTAGCTATATCAAAACAAAATAATGATTAATTTCTGTTGGTATAAGACATTATTGTCAACAGCTAAAGTACCCATGCAGCAACAATACAATTGCTCTGAGGCCAAAGAGGAGGAAAAATATTCATTTAGAGACACTGCTGGATGTTCCTCTGGAGATGCTCGTAATATAATGTGTGGCTGCTTCTGTGTAAGTGCTCACAATTCTGCCTGTGTGGATAATTTGCACACCAAATATGTTTGTGTGGGAGTTTCCTGCATGTGTGATTCCACCCACATTTTGAATGCTAATCCTTATGTTTTTGAAATGTACGTTACTATACATTTTATACTTTCCATGCCTATTTGAAAAACACAATCTTGAAAATAATACACTTTTTTTTTTAATTAGTCATTTTAACAGTGTTTCCCTCCACATTTTACAAACTGAATTAGTTGCGTTTCAATGCATTCTGCTTCCATTTCTTGAATCTTGTCATTACCAATACTAGCCTGCAGTGCCTTTTCAATTATACTTCATTTCATACTCAACAAAACTCCACTGTGGTTCCACTAAGTTAAGTATGAGTAACGTACCTTGAACATGACACATGAAACAAATGCTAACAGAGAACATAATATTACATTCACAGAGGGATGAAATGGGATTTGTGATGAATGGTTTTTTTTTTAATTTATAGATGTTAATAAATGCTATTTGTGTCGTTGTGTTCACGCAAAGTTTCATTTGGGTTTTCCACCCTTTAAGGAGGAGTCATACAGACATTTGTACATACAGTACATATGTTATAGATTTGTTCCCAGCAATTGTAATTTTGACAAGTGACTTATTATTTTCCCTTGTTCTCCAACTTATCTGTTGTTGTCTACTTTAAAGTCACCGTCTGTCCTGCTCTGTTCTCTGTGTGTGGATGGGACTTTGCACATGGATCACACAGTCTTTTTCCCATTTTATTTATTTCTTTTTTTTATGTCTCAAGTAGAAGGGAAGTCCAGTTTAGAAGTGGATGTGGGGCTGGAGGGCAGGGGATTATGTGTCTAAACTAATGCTGCTTTGTTATGTGTCTGTGCTCATCTTTCACAGCGTCCATTGTAATTGGGAAATGGTGGTGTGAGATGGAACCATGTCTGGAGGGAGAAGAGTGTAAGACTCTGCCTGACAACTCTGGATGGATGTGCTCCTCTGGGAACAAAATCAAAACCACAAGGGTGAGAAACCACACACACTTAACTTCAGCTGCATTCATCTGCATGCACACACATGCTCTCACAACACACAGAAGCAATTCTATGCATGCTTTACATGCATGTGTTTGTCATTTCTGTGTAGAAATGCACACCTAACCAACATGGCACACTTACACCGTTTCCACACAATGCGTTGCATATAGCCAAACACCTTTACATTTAATCGCTTTTCTTGAACATGTCAACTGCCTGCTGCTGCATACATTGAAACACACATTTTCAAACCCATATAAATGTGCTGAAATAGCACCGTAAAGAAATTCATCCAAAAGCTGTGCCCTCTCTATAACAAGGTTGGTTCTGTTCAGTGTAAGCAACCTATCTAATGGCCCATAGTAGTAAAAAATAAATATAAAGCAGGCGGTAAACAAACAGGTGGGATCTGCCTCAGGCCACACTTGTCAACGACATAAAGTTAATGGCTGCTCTGCTCCTCCGCCGCATTTTCAGCTTTGTATACTCACTTCGATTGCAGTATGCAAAAATAATGCAGAGTTTAGTCCTCGAAGCCAGCAGTCCAGCACTGTGACAAGTTGATCACCTGATTTGTATTCACTTAATTGACCCCCTTTCTCCCTTCTAGTGCTTGGTGACAATGACTTTGAATAGCAGCAGAGGCTAATGTGATAGTAGAGAAGCGGGGAAAAGCCAGTGAAGGCTAGACGTCATGGGGCTTCCCAAGGTTGTTCTGTAGATTTATGTGCCAGCAGATAGACATAAAGCTTTCAAAGGGCCCGTCAAAGCCATCGCAGGGTTAAAATGTTCAGAAAGAAGTTGATCGAATGGGGTCTTGCCAGCTTGTCAAGGTAAGGTGCAGCACTTGGTTTACTCTTTAGAATGCATCTATAAGTATCAATGCAGCCCACTGCATAATGTGAAGAAAGTAGATTTAAAATGATGCCTGTCTTATGAACAGTACTGTTCAAAAGTCTTGAGCAACCTGTCATTTCTTTGTGTTTTACTTCAAAGGAGCCA
This sequence comes from Pelvicachromis taeniatus, assembly GCA_015108175.1. Lineage (NCBI taxonomy): Eukaryota > Metazoa > Chordata > Actinopteri > Cichliformes > Cichlidae > Pelvicachromis > Pelvicachromis taeniatus. Next base: position 10,423 of record VURO01020529.1, read on the forward strand.
GGCTTTCTCATGTTTAAAGATGTCTTGAGAAATAATTCTCTAGGCTATCTGACATATTTTTGGACATTGAATTCCTTTTCACTAATTCTCCAGTCCAGCCCTTATACCTGCGCTCTGTGTTTTTTTTTTTTTTTTGATGAACCACTTGACATTGACTTATAAATCAACCAAACATAAAAAGGCATCTAACCCAAGGGATGAACCAGTATTATATCTCCACATAACAGACAACTAGGAAAGAATCAATTATAAATCACATCTTTAGACACTTTATGACTTTATGACTAGCAGCCTTTTGCAAAAGCATGTGATTTCTTCCCAATTCTCTAGTCGAAGCTATGAAAAATGCTTACGATAAGGCATAAAATATTTGTGCGACAACAAGGTCATTCAGAAAGTGCTATTGTCAACATGGTGTACATTGTGTCCTTAAAAAAAATTTAGGACACCAGTCAAGTAGGGGACAAACAAAGGACTGACAGGCCCAAAAATGATCTACAGCAGACGAACAGTATCTCATGGACATGAGGTCTGAGAGATGCCTCTGGCCCTTCAGCTACTGTTCTCTGAAGCCTCATCAGAAATGTTCACTGAAGTCTCAATGGAAGTGTGGCTGTCAATGATCTGATCTTAATGAAGAGAAACAGGAAGATGAGGCAGTAAGTCTTACGGAGGGGTGAATCCAAATTTGGTTCAGATCATCATGTCTCAGCAGAGAGGTACAACAGTGAAGGTCTACAGCCATCTGTAAAACACGGTGGAGGCTCTGTCATGGTTTAGGGCTGCATTTCAGCCAGTGGTGATGGAGAATTTTAGAATGATTAAAATAGAAATGACCATCAGATTTTGATCAATCTTGGAATACCATGTGAAAAAGTATCTGATTGATAACAGCTTCATTACAATGATCCCAATCACTTCCAAAGCAGTTAAAGGATACCTAGATAGAACAACATTTATCCTAAATGTATGTTGGCATATTTCAATAAATCACTGCACCTATTAAACATTTTCCTAACAAAATATAAAGCAATGCGGGATGGCTCAAGATTTTGACACAGTACTGTAGCGTCAGTGAAAAAAAATTTTATTCTCTTGAGATGCAGAAATTGAGTTTGTAAATTTCTGCGCACAAAAGAAGAAAAAAGCTATACTGTCACATGGCTTTGGACTAATGTCAAAATCTTAAGAGAAGAGCGCAAAAAGGTCAGGCCTGCAGGTGCTTTTCTACCAAATACACACGTGTCCTTTTTTTCTTGACCCTCTCTTTGCAGAACACCCAGCCATACTCCCCTTTTTAGCTTCCGGAAGCAAAATGCAGAGGATGCGTCAACAGAAATTGAGCTGCATTCTTGCTTCTGTAAAGGTTAGTCTTTTTTTAAGCTGTTCTCTTTTTTTTCTATGTTTTCACGTCTCTCTCACATCACTGTATGCATTTGAGTGTTGGGCAGTAGGAGTGGGACCAACTCATGTTCAATGACTTCCCATTAACCCAAATACTCAGTGCGAAATAATCAAGTGTGTGTTTACATGCTGTGCATGATTAGGCAGGCGTGACACAAATACTGATCGCACTGCCACCCACTGTAAATATTTATCACCAAGCGCAGGCAGAGTACGCATAAATACTAAGCAAGTTGCTGCAAGTTTTTTTTTACAGACACTGTGGCACATGTATCTGTAAAATGTTTAGTGCGCAGATGGCTTAACATACATATGCATACAGCATGCTATAGCAGCACATTCACGGAGCACTGCAGAAACACACACTCACAGAGTCAGGTCCGCCTCTTTGCAGAACCCTGCTGTCTGTGATCAGTGTGTAATGGCAGGATCAGTCCTTCTTCCTTTCATTGCCTCCTTTGTTCCATGTCCTGTTTTTTGCTGTCGGCCACTGTGTGGGTTTGATTACAGTGCCTTGCGCCGGTCTGCCAATCCCATTAGGCACTAATCTGTGACATGCTACTTGCTCCTCCATGTGTGTGTGCTCCTAGTTGTGTATGCACGCACATGTTTGATGTGTTTGATATGTCTGTGTTTGTACGGGTACACTCATGTGTGCACAACTGAGGCTGGCGGGCAGATCTCTTCCCTTTTCGTTGTGTGGCTTCTTATCAGAGGCCACTTGATGTCCTGATCCCCCTCAGAGGGTCTTGTTGAAGCAGCTATCAGCACACAGCATAGCCCACAGGCTACATGAAAGGGCTTTTATCCTGCACTCTGCTCTCTTTTTTAATCAACATTCCTCATTCACCTGACTCTCAGGCCAAATTGCCTCATTTGTATTTGTTCCTTTACAAGCCACCAAACTCACAACACAGCAGCGTGTTTTTCTTTTTCCTAGTCATTTTGTTCCACCTATAGGTTTTTATTCGGTTCTGAAACGTGCAAGTGAAACACAATGAGACAGGCGTGCATACATGTACAGCCAAAGACAGGCTTCGTCATCATCATCGCTCACAAAAAAAATTGGCATTCAAAGTAAGAAGCAAAGCAAAAAGCCAGTGCCTGACACCCATGTTTCTTCTTTTCTTTCTTTATGTCTTTCAGAGAGGGAGCCCTTCATTGCCTGTTCTGTATCAGCAGACAAGGCAGGCCCTTTTGTTTGTGGAAGTCACAGTGAGAGCGAGGCTGGGGAGCACCTTCCAAAGCACTCGCCCACCATAGATCTGCATTACCCGCTCCACTGGCTAAATAGATCAATCCATTTCTGCTCCCTCCAAACAATTACACACCTTAAAAGAGACAGGCAAAATGAGAGCGGCTGTAATCGAAGCATCTTTTCTCTTAGTCATTCTTCTCCCCTTTTGATGATAGCGAAAAAAAATTACGTTCATTTAATAACCTCATTGTTAGTGTGCTAGAGTGAATATCAATATGTTGTCACTATCAAAGCGAGAATGTGATACATATCTAATGCCAGCGTCATCCCGCATCCATGAATTTAAACTTTTTCTAGTAATTTCACACTGCAGCAAACGTTTCTTATTCGTCTACAGAAGTTGTTTTAACTGTATAAAGACACAATATTTCCACTATCGAGTGTTCAGATTAGTGAGTGCAACGCGAAGCACCATCGTTCACACTTTTCAATGTGTTCCATCTCCAGCTAGTCTGACATGATTTACTTGCTGTTCAGTGTGCCACAAGTCCCTTATTAAAAGGAGCAGAGGGCACTTTTTCAAGCAAAATAACACACTGTGACAGGATGTAGCCCATCTGTGAGATAGCCCGAGAGCAAAAGTGACCTGCCAGCAGATGCTTCACCATCTAATTTGTCAAATCCGGAGATCGAGCTCTGAAGTTGATCAAAATGAACTCCAAACGGCCGTGCCACATACAGTCCAGCTTCATTCGTTCCATCTCTTAGCCTGACAACACTTCTTTCTCCTTCAGCCTTGTATAATGTCATCACGATGACAAACAGACAAATTACAGACTAATCATAAACAGTGCATTGTTTGAAATATACACGTGGGATGAGACTCTAAACTGACAGATGCAGTTCAGACTCCCAAAAGTGCCCAGATTGTCATCCTTATGACATATTTATACATAGTTATGGTGAAGGAGTTCATTCCAAGTGCTACTGATTAATTCATGTTCATTTTCTTTTCTTTATCCATTGTCAATGTCACATTAAATGGATCTTGATGTATTTTCTTGTTTGGAGTCTTCTGTTTTCAGAGGGTGCTCTTTAGTGCTATTTCAAGTGGTTTCTGAGCAAGCATGATTGATTTGTTCAGCACTAAACAAGAAAGGCGAAAGGGTAGGCTGTGTTTGCACTAAATCCTTTTGTTAAGGCAATTGTCCTTGGGTCTTTTTACTAACTGAAGTCTGAGCAAATTGCAATTTAATGCACCCAGCATATTAGAATGCAGACACCTAAGTTGCCAGCAAAGATGGGAACAGGCAGGAAATCCTTGAGCGCTCCACTTGTGCTCGCTGCACTGTTTGTTTGAAGGGGACAAAAAAGAACAGAGGACACTTTTAGTCGCTCTCACATGCATATGTGGGTTGAAATGACGACATTTGCATACAACCCTTCTCTTCCCGCTAACAAACCTCTGGTGGATTGCATTTCAGACCGAAAGTGATCCTCAGTGGTGTAACCTGTTACTGCTTTTGTTCTGGCAGAGGTAATTGTGATATGTCACCAGACGGTAGATCATACATATGCAAATGCTGGACAGATGAGCCCAGAGGAAAAAAAAAATGTTTAAAATCATTGGGAAAAACGGTGAATCTATACAGAGAAAGAGACCCGGAGGAGGAAATATTAAATCTGAGTAGCTATTTAAAGCATACATTACAACAGCTGTGGTGAATCATTCAAAAGAGTTAACAAGGTGACTACATCAATCCTGCTGTTTCCATCAGATGATTTAACTGCATAAAAAAAATCCCTAAAACACGACTAAGTCGGTGTGATTGTTTCCACTCACACTCCACTTTTTTTTTTCCAGAAGTTGTATCTGCAGCTTTAAGTAAAATCTATCAAATTCTCTTTACATTAAATATTTTTAAAACTGTGCTATTTACAGCATATAAAACAAAATATCAAGATGCTGCTGGATAAAATAGACACAAAGATGAACATTGTTTAGAATGAACAATTGTGTGTTCAGCAGGCATTTTAAATATATTTTCCTTCTACTGTTAAATTATACAGGTAATGCATTAATATCTGGTATATGTTTTAGAAAGAGGTCACATTAGAGATTTTCTTGAAATACTGTCAACGATAAACTACCTACATCTGTCCCAGATGAAGGTATCTGCCAGAAATGTTGCAAAGAAACCAGAAAAAAAATAATCTTTAAATATATATTTTCTAAATACTAAATGTCCTGAAAACAAAATCCACCACTCTGATGGGGAAAAAGGCAGAATAATAGATGATTCTTGCTTTTGAAAATTGCATAAATGAGCTGATGTTCATATACAACTGTTGTTAACTCGGTGTTTTGCAACAAAATTGAATTACAGCTCAAAGATGAAATAAATGGCCTGCTAAAATATTTACTTTTCCGCTGCATTCAGTTATTCTGTCAAGTCAATAACAAGTCTGTCGGGGCTATGGCTGCACTACATTATATTTTCAGATGCACATGTTTTCACATAGTATCAGATATTAATCATAAGACCTCTTCATAAATGGAACGGGTGAATATAGATGCACATTACTGTTACTCCCACTGAGGAGAAAAAAAAAGCTAATGAAAATCACATGGCTTGCTTACCGGCATGTACCAGTTACTGGAGCTCTAACTGTGAACTAGAGATTACAAGTCCAATGCAGCACTCTCCATAATCAAATCCATACACCTGGTTACCACCTGCCAAAGACTGCTGGAAATGTCATGACTGTATTTCTTTGTTGAACAGGATTATGGGATTTCTAATTGGCACCGCAGTGTGCAAGAAACATGATGTTTCTTCAGTGTAAACTCTTAAAGCAGTAACATAACTCAGAAATGTGATGAAACTCTTTCATGCTTTTGTTGCGACGATAAAAAGAGATTAAGGAACTCGACAACTGTAAGTGTTGCAGACATCGTGCGCACAGGTTTTATTGAGCTTCAGGATGAGCAGGATGCTGAAAAGCAGGACTTTCAATAGCAGTCTCAAGGCTGCACAACGCAGCATTGAAAAGTGTCCAGGTCTGCAACTGGGGCTGAATAAGAGTCCCTGAACCAGAGTCACGAAGAGACAGCTCAGACTCCACAGCAGGGGCCCACAATCCCATTTAGAAAAGCCAACGTTATTTTATCAGGTCGTTTGAAATTGGCTGGCTGACTATGAAGGTTCAAATGAAGGTGCTGGAGCAGGCTGTGAGGGGGCCTGCAAAATCGTGCAATGTTAAAGTCAAAAATATGCTAAAAATTATACCATGAAGCAGACATGCACAGCATGGAAACACACCAGGATTTCCTATGCAAAGAATTTTGCTGATTTATCCTGGAACACATAAAAATGCCAAATAAACCTCCATCTTCAGTGTGGTTTCCAAGCATATAAGCTGTCTGTTTTTCTGTTTTCCGTCGCAGCATAAACCAGGAGGTGAGACGGGGCTGTACAAAGCCTCCACAGCTCAAAAGACTCCCCTCGTTTTTGTTTTTTTTTGTTGTTTTTTTTTAAACGTGCGAACGAAGCAATTCCTCGGGGTCTAATCCTCACACACTTGTATGCCTTTGTTCAATCTAAGCATATGTGTGTTTTGTCTCCTCTCCTCTTCTTCCTCTCTGTTGCAGATTCATCCCAGGACCTAACAGAGAGCTCCCATTGCAGGGCTCAGCGCCAGGCTCCTTCCCCTCATGTACCCTTTCTCTTCTCATCGAATGGACTAAAACTATTACATCCACGACTACTGACTGGATTACCTGGGACCATAGAAAGGATATCCACCCAGATAAAACAGCTTTGCTCGCGTGGTGCCAAGGATTTGAAACCAGACTAATCCCGTGTTTGATCAATGAGCTCCATGTTGGTGACTCTCCTCTTCTACACAGCTGTGGCCAGTTTCTGACCTACTCTTCCCTCACTCTGTTTCCCTCTACAGAACTGAAGCAGCTTAGCAGGGGCTATTTAGAGGTTGTTAAAACATAATTTGAAGACGTTCTCCCCGCCTGTCTGAGGGCGAACTGGTTGGCAAACTTTCATAGACCTGAACATGCAATCTGTGGAACTGAGGGCACATCGGGGGAAATTACGTCACTTTGTTTTTATTTCTGTGTGGAAAGCATTTGTATATGACTCACTACCTGAGATGGATGGCTTTTGTTGTGGCTGCACTGAGGAAACTGTCAGCTGTTACCGCTAGAAGCCCGTAATCGATTAATGAAGACTCACAGAGAGGCTATAGGGTCAACCCCGCGGCCTCGTCCTCCACAACAAACATTCTGACTTTTATTGGTGGGCATGCCCAGTGTAAATTCATGAGCACTTCTTTTCTTTGTATGTAACATAATTTGTGTATATATACACATATATAAATGCATTACATGTTAAGATGACAGATCCAAGAAGCTGAAAAATATATTTACAGAATTCAAGCCCCATGTTGGAATCCTGAATAACCCTTGAACGTGAGCGAGAGGCCGTTGTCACAGTGCGGTGTGTCTAGGACTGCTTTGCATCGGGGGGAAAAAAAAGCCACAACGGATTCATAAAAATAAGTTCTGCTCACTTTTATCATTCAGCAATGTTGTTTGGTTACTCCAGAAAGCGCTTGTTGTTTCAGTAAAGCTGAGGAAAACACTGTATAGAACTGCCTCACAAAAGAAAGCAGCAACACCCAACTCGTGACCTTTCCCCTCAGATACATCAGAGAAACTCTGACCATAATAGGACAATTAAGTTTCTGCAGCGGAGAGTGGTCACGGGCGAGAGTGTCTGTAATGTAGATGTTCCTCTTACACACACCAGAGAGATGATTTATTCAAAGTGACAGTGAGAAAGTATTAGTCACAAAGGAGAAACATAGTTATCCCCCAGTAGCTATAAGTACATTACAGGACAGCCTTATGAGAAATAAAAATGGTTTTCTATACTGATATGCTGCCTCCCATTTCTCTATAAGGTGACTGATATTTTGAAAAATGTTCCTCTTACGACTATTTGATATGTTGTAATATGTGGGTGGAAGATCTCGTCAGAGTTTCATTTATTTTATATGTTAACATTGTGAACAGAGTTTTTGCTTGAGTAAACAAGCAATCAAGAACGGCACAGGACGAGTATGAAAATGACTTACGGGCACAGACACACTCTCACACACACACAGAGACACATGCAGTAAACACAAACGGATCTGTGATGCTTCATTTATACAATTCCCTTGCTGGCAGAGTGGATTTATCAAAACAGAGCATTCAATTCATTCATGCAATTAGAATAAGGATTTCCAATATCAAGCCAGGCAAAATTCCAGATGATTTTCAATATCAACCTCCTCTCTCGGCAGATATTAGATTCGTTTCTTGTCCCAGTGGATGCACTAGTGTACATTCATCATTTAGGAATTTGGCTAGTTTCGTGGCGCCCGGTGCCTCGCTGAGCAGTCACAGAAGGTATGAAAAAGACAGAGACATCAATCTCCCAGTGGTCTTGCCAGAATCATGAGGGAATATGGTAAAGGAGAGAGAGAGAGCCTGTTTTCTCCTCATGAATGGGTCATTTCCGTCTTTGTTTTCTCCTATTTATCGGGATTGGCCGTCCTTCAGTCTTATTGAGCTTGTGCTAAAGAAAATGAAACAGTGGAGGAGTTTGTGCATATGCACGACCTGTCTGCGGGTGCTTTTTTTGTTGCCATAAATGAGGGTATGTGCGCGCTTGTCTTTTTACACACACACACATCCCTGTGTGTGTATTTTAGACCCAGAGTCTGGGAGAAAGACATCCCGCGACGACGTACTGTGAAGATTATCCTCAAATTCAGTGCTCGTGTAGGAAATCAAGAGATTTCTCCCTTCCTACTTATGCAGTTATAAGTGGATTTTTTTTTTTTTTCTTTTTGCTTAAAAGGTGCTTGGGGATCAGAAACGGAAGAGGTGCTTTTCCTTTGCTTTTTCTCATTCTCTTTCATGCACTTCTTAGCTCTATCCAGAAATGATGGAGTCGTGCTGTGGAGGGAGGTCCTGCACCGTTTTAGACAAAGCAGAAAGGAGCTCAGCATGAATAAATAAGCGTGGCCAGGTCCTCCTCCCACGCCACAGGACTGTACAATCTCAAAAGAGAGACATCCATCAAGTCCTGCCGACCTCCCACTGAGACAGGGAGACAGCCATGACCACATCACGCTGGATGGCTAATCAACGCCTGACAGCAAGGACAACCCGTTTCATGCAGACAAGATGTGCACGCAGGATGTCGGCCAGTGTTGTTTATAAAACTTGCACTTGTAACTTCCAAGGGTATCTCAAGTAAAACCTAAACTTTTGCCCTGCATAGAAGGTAAATGCTTGGCTGCTTTTAGGAGCTTTCATAAAGAGCCTCACTCCTCTTTGACGGCACTTCTGTCTTCGCACTTTATCACATTCATATTCTTTAATCATTTTGGATAGCAACCTATAATTTGTGGAAAGGGCACACTCCTTACCTGTGGGGGCTTTGTGGCCTATAATTACAGTCATTATGGCCATGAGTCACGGTGAATATCAGCTTTATAACGATCATTCACTAGAGCTGGACAACTAAGAGTGTTCGAAAATCATTAATGACACTAAAACTTCCCCTCAATGATAGCTATTTTCTGCAACTTTGGGCATTATTACCAGTGGCCCATTTTCTATGAAAAGTAATAGCACAGTATCAGACAGAGTACAATTAATCCTTTTAATTATTGGACTCAAGAAATGGGAACAGTGTCAGCACTGTCATCGCTAACATGTTCATCTCACATATTTTTTTTAAGGAACTTGTAGTGGTGACAAAACACAGAGTTGACACACACACACACCTACACACACACACAAAAGCTGAGACCGAGTCAAAACAGTGGACCACATACTTTCAAGTGAAACACACCAATCCCCTGCTGTACACCATTGTTTGTAACAAATGAGCACATACTCTGATGGGTATGCAATACATCACTGTCCTAGTCCCATGACACTTAACCATACCCACCAACCACCAATACCCTTGTCAGCCAAATGACTAGCCTGTCTATGACTGTCAGCGGTTGGCATAATGATAATTTATTTCCGTGCTCCTTTACACTTCTTCACCTTATTTCCTCTCCCATTTCAACCCAAAACGCAGCAAACTAAAATCCATCATGCTGCACATGCTGAATGGCCGAGCGTCGAGGATGACATTTCATGTCCCACAAGGGGCGCTCATGTCGTCACAGAGCGGCCTCCCTGCGAGATTTCACAGTTCACACTTTCCCATTAAACAGAGAGCATTTTTCATAGTGCTGAATCCACACAGCGGGACAGCCGTAAACACACAGCTTCTCAATTGTTTGCCACTTCTGAATAAATGACCGAGAGCCGAACTGGAAAGAGTGAGGAGTTAACTTCTTGTTCCGAGCCACAGAGTGCACTAATATGTCACATGAGTTTAGCCTGTACATCTCACAGTTATCAACGTTTTATGATTATAAAATACAGAATAATTAACAGTGCTTTCATGCAGGACACAGAGTGGGATGAGGATACACAGCACATCTCACCGGTTTAAAAAGCTGTTTGTTTGTGCTGAACTTGTTTGTTTTGCTTTGTTTTTTTACTTTATTGATTTTTTTCATAAAATGGCCAGAAAACAGCAACCACACTGCAATATAATCCAGTACAGTAAACACAACACAGCTGTTTTCTAGCTTCAATTACATCATGTAAGTTGTTTTTTTAGTGTAGTGACACAACAGTAAAGAAATAAAGACACGTCTGTCTGTCTGTCTGTCTGTCTGCCTGTCTGTCAGATAGACAGACAGATGCTGCCTTGATTGTGGAGAAGATTGTACCTTGGCATTTTTAAGGAGAGGTCAGATACAATTTCATGTTGTTTGTCCAGAATTGTATAGACAGTTCACAACTGGCCTGGCCCCCAGGCTGCCTGCCAGAGACAAAGCACTGTGCCGTCAGTCCAAACCTGCCCACACACACAGTATCTGCAGTGAACTTATCTAAAGTTTGGCTGATGGAAAGGCAAACTAGAGCATTTGTCTTGCCCACACATTGCCTGAAAAGTTTTGCCATGTCACCAAGTTCATGCATTTTCTGTTTTTCTCGTTCTCCATTAAGTTACCTGAGTTTCCTAATCAATTGGCTTTATCCTGTAAATGTGGGTTCATTTTGAACAAATTGCACCGTTGGATGATCAAGCTGAATCTTAAACTGGAAATTATTAGACTAGTGGCACACCATGTCTAACTACCAAATACCTGTTTAGTCCTTGCTCTGTCCTCACACAGGCTTTCACAAATAACAGAAATCCTAAAATTCCATTAAACCATAATCTAATGCATTTAAAACATTTTCACAAATAAATTGCTTCATTCATGTTTGTTCTCTACCCTGATCTGTCTCTTTCACAATACATCATGCCTCAAGGCCTTCTCACATGCCGCAGAACAGCAAGTATGTAAAATCCACAATAACACATAAAAACTGACTAGACAGAAAGTGAATTGTTGCTATTCTCTCCTGTGTCAGGTACGAACTGAGCGGTTGTATAGCACAGTCTCAGCAGAGTCTTTAGTCTGGGTTAATGGTAAAGGTGATTTTCTGATGGCTGCAGGATGGAACCACTTTCCCCAATTCCACTCTCAGCCAATGACATGCCTCTTTCTCTGGTATGCAAATGAGAGGCGCAAGGGCAAGCAGGGATCGTGAAGGACACAGGCTTTAGGCCACAAGGAGACGGAGCCACCCTGGAGGGCCAAGGATGCCTCATTTAGATTCAACACGATCATTTCCCCTCGGCAGATGAAGTACGTAGGTGCCATACTCACACTGAATACAGTGCCGACTACACAAGCAGGCATTCCTTGAAAAAAAAAACATTGCATGCAACCGGTAGTCTAGTGTGGAAATCTTGCTAAATAATTTAATGTGAATTATGTGCTACCTGGGCTATAAAAGCATACCTTATAGCAGTATACATTCTTCAGAAAATCACCTTAACCTGGCAACCGACATATACACACACAAGCCCACAAAGGGGCCGAACACATGCCTTTACCTAAGCAGTCAGTATGGCAAACCTCGCTGCTAGATTGAAATTTTAAGATGAGCATGATGCAGAAATCAATTTAGATGTTATTCCCACCACAGTGCTGCGTATGACTAGCCAGGGTATTTTCTATTTTGTGTTACCTTTCCACCTTGATTTTTTTCTCCCGCCAAGCTATCATCCCAAATAGAATGGTGTCTGCGCCTCAAGGCAGTGGCCATTGATCCACACTGGAAGTGAGACGCTACTGCCCGCGCCATCGGCACAATACCTTTTATTGGTCAGACTGCATCTGGATATAGATGGTCAAAAGTGCTGGCTGTACACAGACATGGTCGTGTCAAAATCAGCTACTACGCACAACTGAGCTTTAACATCTCAGTGCTTCTAACTATATATTTACAGGTTTAAAAGGACTTAGTCTATGAATTAAGCAATAGATCATATCTGCTTGTTTCATATAAAGTAGAACAACAGCTTGGAGCATCTATACTTCTGTATTGTGTATGGCTTGCCTTTATGGTATTGTACAGCAGAGTGGAAGACCGGTGCAGTAGTTAGCACTGTTGCTTCTTGATTTCAACCTTCCTGGGGCGATTCTGTGTGGAGTTTGCATGCTTTCCCTCTACTTTTGTGGGTTTCCTTTGGGTGATCCAGTGTTCTCCTACAGTCGAAAGAGCATTGCGTTAATTGGTGATTCTAAATTGCCCGTAGGTGTAAATGTGAGATATACCAAGTGGTTAAAGATTTATAGTGCTGTGTGACTGGGGCTTGTAGTCTAAAGTACTTTGAGCAGTCAGAAACACCAAAAATATGCTATGTAAACGCAATGCAATCCACTGACCACATCCAGGACAGCTACAGAAAACCAGACAAACTTAACGTGACCACAATGCATAGGAATCCATGCAAAACATCCAACGGGTGCCCTGCTCGCTTCTTGTCCCTCGTGGATCTATTAGCGAGAAACAGCTCATGGCCCTCTGGCTCTGTGCCGTCTACTAAGACGTCTTGTTTTTATCTCATATAGTTTCATAATCTAAGTGAGCTGCTCCCACTTTCACATTCACGGTTAGTTGCATGTCAGCTGATATTATACACCAGACCATTCTTACAACAGCTTCTTCAAATCTAATCCAGCTGTTTAAATTTAGGCAGTATTGTGTGTTAGCTTTTCTGGGAGCTGTGGCAAAGTTAACTCTCGGTCTATCCTATATTCCCTGGCAGACAGGAGATAGAAGACAAATAGGCCTGTGTATACACAATACCTGTAGGTGACACAAAGCTTTCATAATGCAAAGTGACAAAGTCAATAGAGCTGCTGAAATATGAAGGAATGTTTTTTTTTTCATCGTATACTCTAATCAAGAGATATTCAGTAAAACTGCCTCGTCTAATCTACTGTGCAGTTTTTATATTTTTTTAAAGCCAAAATAAAATAAAAATGACTTCAGCCATTATGTGTGTTTTAAATAAAGCTGGGGGGTGGGGGGGGGGGGGGGGGGGGAAGGAGGAAAAAAA
>VURO01020530.1:0-23434 GCA_015108175.1 Pelvicachromis taeniatus
CCAGATTTAAAAAAAAAAACAAAAAACAAAAAATACGTTCAAGCCAAAAATGCTTCCAATAGTAATTTCTTTCGGGTACATAAACTACGAATTAGTCAACAAAAAACGAAATGCTTATTGTTTATGAGTCCAACAGAAGAGAGAAAGAAACTGTTCCTATGGCAACAGATTTGCACATCTACAGACCCCTGCTGGAAGGTGAACCTCCGTCCCAGTTTCGAGTCTTTTGCTGACTCTTAAGATGTTTTCTTCCAAGTTTGCCCTGTATTTGGCTCCATCCATCTTCCCATCAACACTGACCAGCTCCCCTGTCCCTGCTGAAGAGAAGCACCCCCAGAGCATGATGCCATCACCACCATATTTGCCAGTGAGAATGGTATGTTCAGAGTGATGTGCAGTATTAAGTTTTTTTGCATTTTGCCCAGAAAGTTCAATTATGGTCGCATGTGACCAAAGCACCTTCTTCCACATTTGCTGTGTCCCGCACGAGCATACAGCTTAAGTGTGAACTGTGAGCATTGCAGGCATTCACCCAGCATTTTGTTACGAAATGCACATTTTCTAGTTTTAGTTTGTTTTGGGGTCAAAAGTATGATTATGGCATGTTCGACAGATTCCACTAAAGGAATGGGAGCAAATACTGTCTTTTTGTGCAGGTTGGTCATCTGTGGGTCATCCATTGATTTAGGTGCTGTTTTGTGCTTGAATGGTTCATAGGCCTGTTAAGTGGCTTAAAACCTTTTTTTTTTTCTTTTTTTTAAAAAAATTCCTGTGGTAAGTACAAAGACTGGATAGAAAATGAGTGAAAAAGCAGCCAGTGTTCAAAGAAAAAGTTTGAAAGACAGAACTCAGAAAGCCTGAAGAACTCAAGACACATTAAAAAATTACAAAAATGTCCGATTCCCTAGAAGCAAAATATAAAGAAATGAGGGCATATCTGTGTTTCCCAGGTTTAGACTCGTGCTGACAATTCATAACTCTGTGATTTTTGTCAGCATAGTTAGTCACACCTTAGTCTGTTGAAACAGGAGCAGATTCTAATCTTAAACTTGATTACTCGTGCTGCGTCTTGTGCGTTTTTAAAAAAAAACTGGATTGTCGACGACAGATTTAAAAACTGATGTCATACATGACTATTCAGCAAACTTGAAAGATAAAAAGTCTTCAAATAACAAAGTTTTTGCTATTTGCCAAAAAAAGGGCTCGGTTTGACACTTACTGAAACTCTCAATAGTTTTTGTTGCACAAGTACCTGGATGCTTGACTTGTACTAACACTGAACCAGAGAGCTGGAAAGGTATTTTCATTATCTTCTCATCGCCTGAATCATACCAGGAGAGCACCAGTGTGCTCCTGATTGATGTGAATCAGATGCATATAATTTTACTTGCTGTCTGTACGCTTGCCTCGTTACGATTTCACTCTCCCAGTGTTTTCACTGCACAGCCCGTGTGGCAGTATTTTATTTTTATCCAGGCAGGTGTGGCTTCTCATTTGCACAGTGAAGCAGAAAAACCAGAGCACAAGGTGACATGCAAATCTATGATAATCGGGGAAAAAAAAGGAAAGGAAAAGAGACTTCACTTTTCTCTCCTGCAGTCCAGTTCTGCTTAGTCCTCACAAATACAGTGGTGACATCCACATTGACCAGCCTCTCATTTATTTGTTTTCAGGGGGACTCGTGTAAATGAATCTGTCTGTAATGGAGGCTTCTGTGTACACTGGGCTTCAATAGCTCCAGTTCAATTGACTTACTGACTGCACCTGTATTTGAGCTGGAATGCACTATTTGCTCAGTTGGCATACAATTTATGTATTTAAAAAAAAAAAAAGCAACCTAAACTTACTCTAGAAGTGAAGGCACCGAGGTGAAACAGGACTGGCACTGAAACCAGATGTTTTACAGCCAAAACACAGTCAGACGGCTAATCAGCAATGACAAAGTAAAGAAGGGAAGGTCACTGTGTGTCTGCGGTGTCAAAGGGTCTGGCCTATTTTCTCACAGCAGCTAGTTATTAACCTGCCACTGTGTGAGTTGAGATTAGAGGGAAAGCTTCTGGTTTAAGCTCTTTGGAAGGAGCCAGAAGCTTTTAGGACTCTTGCCCTGTGCTTACTGATAATTGCCACACGCACACACGCACGCACGCACACACACACATGTGTGTATTTATATCATCATGGGGACATCTCATTGACATAATGCTTTCCCTAGATGCTTACCCTAACCCCAACCATCAAAAATGAATGCCTAACCCTGACCGTTACCCTAAACCTAACCATAACCTAATTTGAGTCTCAAAATGCTTTCAACCCCATGGGGACCAGGGTTTTGGTCGGTCCCCACGAGTATAGTAAACTTGGTCCCCACGAAGATGTATATACCTGTCCGCACACACGCACGCACACACACACACAGACACACACACACACACACACACAAAATGACAAGCTTTAATCATAGCCAAGAGCTTAATGAAAGGAAATACACAGAGGGCAACAACAAATGGATCCAGGGCTTCCAGTATGTGTTGTAAATCACAGCAGTGATAAGGAGGGGATAGGGTACATGGTGATACTAGCAAATCTCTCGAGTCTGTCTGGTTGATATACTTGACACACCTTTTGGCTGGAATGAAAAGTTTTAGGCATAGTTGCCAATTTGTGTAATAATTCTGTGCTTCTCCTGGAGGGTTTAGTTTTTAGGAGGTCAGTGTGAAGAATCACTGCTAATGCTAGAGTTAGTTTCCCCTCTCTCGCTTTGATCGAACAGCAGCCCCTGATGAGCCAGCAGCTTCTCATGCCTTCACCAGTTTGTGTTCTGAGTCTTATCTCAATGACACCGTGACCGTTGGACTTTGTTGTGTATTTGGGGGAGATGTGTTTGCAGCGTTTTAGAACTTTATCAGTAGCGACGCTGCATGTGTGTGTCCAACAAGTGCATACTTCTCTCTTCTATGTTGCAGATGAAGTTATGCATAAGGTATCTTCATCAATAAAGATAAAGGGTTTAAACATAAAACGTTTGATTGGCTTGTGAAATATATTGCAGTGACTTAAAATTTGTCTGAAATGGCTCAAAATTGCCTCCACCTTAATAAGCTACATTAATCTGATGCATACACATCAGTGCATTAGGAGCGTAGTGACTCTCCAGCCAGCTCAATCTCTGGGTAATAACTTTTGATCATAAGGTGACTGCATGGGTCACCTGGTGGAAAGCAACTTGTCTCCAAACAAAGTCGGTCCATCTTGACTGATTCAGTCGTGCTTCAATCAATTCACGCTTAAAGGTTGTTGAAGATTTGCAAATAATGATTGACATCTAATTTATAAATCCGGAAAGACTGCCAACATGTGTCAGCAGTCTGAGTCACTGTGTGAACCCAACCTTTTTTTTTATGCTAATATAACAAAAGCAAAAAAAATCAAAAGGTTATTGCACACTGTCACAAAAAAATTGATAATTTCACAAGTCTCCCACCACTGTTTTCCATAGCTTAACTGTAGCATGATGCTAGCCAAGTGTTGCACTTATGGCAGCTCATTTATTGTGTGCACTACCTTCTTAATAAAGCAGGGTTTGTATACATTTTTCATCCTGTTCCCCCCCATTTCAAGGAATAGTGTCTTTTAACTTGGAAACTCCAGCAAAATGACACGATTAAACATCAAAACATTTCCAGAATTTAAAGTGTTTAATTGGCTAACTAACTAGCATTGTCAACATGGATCCAACACTGATGCTAATGGCTAATTACTTGCTGTCCAGTCTTAGGGCCCCCGTGGGATCTACTGCACCTCTGGGCACATCTAAACTAAGAAGCTCAGTCTATTTCGTGCTGATGGTTACCTGAAGCATTTTTTTCAGTCATTTGTAACTGTCAGCTAGCTGCGTGGAAATGGAGTTGTGCCAATGCAGATGCTTAGAATAACAAAGCTACACTTTTCCATCCGTCAGTTAGAGTAATGAGGTAATCTTGTTTCTGTTGCAATCTGTCCTGTCATGTACAGTCATGCACAAGCTGCATTGACAACATG
Organism: Pelvicachromis taeniatus; assembly: GCA_015108175.1. NCBI lineage: Eukaryota > Metazoa > Chordata > Actinopteri > Cichliformes > Cichlidae > Pelvicachromis > Pelvicachromis taeniatus. Next base: position 4,039 of record VURO01020530.1, read on the forward strand.
AGATTCTTGATGTTTCTGTTGCAGATTCAGTTTTAATTTAATAATCATAACACCCACACAATGCGCAGACTTCCTGCATAATGCTTTTATATTTTGACTTTTGATTATTTTGCTTGAGGCAGACTGGATTCACTTTATTCGTTAAAATAATAAATAAAAAATAAATAAAAAATATTTGCCTTTAGTAACATTTAAATTGCACTTTTTTGACATATGATAGCAGTGGGGTAAAAAATTGAGCATGGTATCACAATATTTTGTGTATACTTTATTAATCCAGTAGGAAATTAGTTCTACATTCACTCAGTGAAGCAGTGGGCAACCACCAATCCAGTGCCCAGAGAGCAGTGTACTCAGGGATACCACAGGGTAGCTGGTGGATTTGAACCCCCAACCTTGGTGAAACGTCTTTTAAGCAACTTAAAGAAGTCCAGACGCTTTTCTTTCCAAGCTCCTTAGACTACAATGACCTGGATGACTGAGAACCTTCACAGACCTATTGTGATACTTGGGCTATGTGGTGATTCCCACCTCTGCTACATAATACTTGTTACTGTTATTTACTAATTTATGCAGGTAGGACAGCAGTGGAGTCTTTTGGATGGAGAAAATTATACATGGGACATTTATGTAAACAGAAGCCAAAAATAAAGAAGAGAGAAGATTACTGGGGAAGATTAAAAACCATCTGCTATCTTCAATCAGAAAGGAAAGATTGAAGCATTAAATATGTGTACACATGACCAAATCCTACCTTACTGCAGGTAGAGTAAACAGTCGTATTCTGAATGCTTCCTCCCATTACAGCTAACGTGCAGGAGCTCAGGTTTCTGTGGTAACAATGACTGACCAGCCCCTCTGTGAGGGCCAGCTGCCAGTGGACAACTTTTTTTTTTTTTTCCCCTCTCTCTCACCCCATCCTCATATCGACCTGTTATCCTAGCGTGTACTGCTAATGTGCCATTACATAATGGTTCCCTTTGACTTGACGGTCCAGCTGAAGCCATGTGAATGGTTGAAAGGACTTTTGTAGCAGATTGGCATTCTGCCCAAAATGCAGCCGATCTAATATGTGGTGCAGGCTGAAGATCACAGAGGGCAGAAGGTTTGAGAGGGGCTGTCGCAGATTATTACACTAAGAGGAAATATTAGTTTGGTGCTTTTGTAGCGGAGAACATCTGACCCAATCGGTGTGAATATACAAGTCAGCTAGTGGTGAGGAGCTAAGGGTCGTGCCCCGTTTGTTCCTGAATCCTTTGTTCCTGATCCACATTTTAAATCTTCACTTAAAATAGTTTAAATCTTTTTTTTAGTAGTTTTACATTTTTCTTTTTGGTAGAATCAGAAATCGTAGAGGGCGAGACAAAGAGACGATATGAAGCTTAAGTTTTATGCACAGTACCTTGCTTAAGTTTTAACCCGCCCTTCATTTCTTTATTTTGTTAGCAAAATAGGAAATGAGTGCACTGATGAAACAGGTGCAAACATACAGAGTTGGGCCAAGCCTAACCAAACTGAAAGTCACTTTTATTCTTGAACACAGCTGGAACCCCTTTTAGGTAAGCTTTCTCTGAGGTATTTAAGCAGTCTTTAGGAATAGTTCTCCGGGCTTCTTGAAGGACACTTAAAGCTCATCTTTGGAAGTCGTCTTCCTTTTGTTCTGTTCTCTGTCAAGATGATCTCGTACAGTAGATGGATCAAATGAATGTACAGAAGCATCCCTTAGGTCCTGTGTGAGATCTTTGCCAGATTATGTTCTATTCCTAAAGGACTTTCAGATACTGTTGGTTTTGTTTTAGACTTGCCACTTCTTCTGTTGTCCTCCACTTGCTCTGTTTGCACAGATGTTTTTAAGGATATACTGCACACCATGCCCAGATATTCCAGGCTTTCAGCTAATATGTCTTTGTGAATCACCAATGTCCAAAGAAAAACTTCAAAAGACACTCAGAAAGCTTCTTCAAAATCTTCTTTTTTTAAAATTCGACATGGATCAATCGTCCAGTTGATTAAAAGCTAATTAATATATTTTGATCAAATTCCACATATTTACTGCTTCCATCTTCTGAAATGTGAAGCTTTCCAGCTCCTCTTTGCCATATACAGGACAATAAAATGATTTTTAAAATATTTTTTTGTGAAGATGTCAACAATATTTGGAAGTAAAATGTAACTGCACAAACTACTGCTACTCTAAAGTCAGATTTTTTCCAGTCAGTGCTTCAGTTTTCTCAGCAACTGTTCCACTGATCTGCTTCCAACTAGCTCAGAGTATTACTCATGATCTAAGTAGGTGGAGCATCCAGTTTGTCTTAGTTTGGATTAGCGGTTCTCGTATTTTGGCTAAAGGTTGTTCAGTGTTATTGTTTTCTAGAGTACCGACCTGCCTGTGAGGTTTTTAGGGAACATTTGTAAATTGCAGCAAGACTGACAACAATCACAAGTAAACTTGAACCTGGAGAAAACATTGCGGGGACATTTGGTCACAGTTTAAAAACAACTGCTGTCAGCAAGTAGGGCTCAGTTCCTCATGTTTTGAGCAAACCACTTCCTAAAAATATTAATATTATCTATTCTTTTTAGGCTCCCTTTGCAAAGACATTTGGTGAATGTATTCCTACAGCCATCCTTATTTTAAACACCTCAGCCGAAAGGATGATTTGAAGAGTAGAAGCACTTAAGTTGTGTTTTTTGTTCATTTTTCACCACTTGGTTTCATTGTATTTCCTTTATGGAGTTTTAAAAACCTGCCAAGCATGTTTTTTCTGAAGAACTTTGAATCACGTGTGTCTGAACGGAGCCTCGTCTCAGAAATACTTCAGTCAGAGTTTCTAGGAATCAACATATACGTGTTATTTGATTAACTTTACATATAAACAAAACCAATCTGGCAAGTAGAGTGTTTCTTTCTTTTTTTTGAGCAACAGGGATAAAGATGAGTGTCTGCAGTTATGAGAGTGAGAAATCCTGATTGAGCAAACGCTGCGGAGGAGTGATTGGAGGGAGTGGCACTCGAGGAAGGAGAGGGAGTGAGATTACCTGCTGTCTCTCACCCCCCCCTCTCTCTGTCTCTCTCTCTCTGCAGTCACCTCCCTCTCGGGGAGTGTACACACTCCTGCGCTCGCTTCTTGCTTGTTCACACACGCTCTGGGCTTCATGGTGCACACACACCCACTGCCCGTCACCGCTGACTTCACTGCCTGTGTGGATTGTGCACATCAAAGAAGAAGAGCTTGAGTTCGGGAGGGACTGGAAGAGTTTTGGACTGGGTGTCGTGCTGTGTTCGTGTTCACACGTGTGTGGGGAAGGAAATCACAACAGCAGCAGCAGCAGTACTGGTCCATGAAGCTGGGATAAAGCAAAAGAAGTGATTGTAGTTTGTTTCTGATTTGGCTTGTCACTGAAGACAGAGATCAACTTTTTCCTTCTTGAGGACCTGCTGCTGGTGCTGCTTCTTCCACCAGTGACAACTTACTTGACAGGGTGAGTACTGCTGAACTCCCACCTCACCTCCGTCGCTCTCCCCCTGACACAAGTCAGCCTTTTTCTTCCGTGTTCTCCCTCCATGTGGGTGTTGCTCCCTCTGATCTGTCTCTGCAGTTTGACATTCACTTATTGATCTTTGTTTTTACTCTTTAGACCTCCATGCGTGTGTGTGTATGTGTGTGTGTGCGTGCGTGCTTTGAACTCAGGACTGTGAGTGCACGTCTATAAGACAGGCTCGAACAAGACAAAACAAAAGCCGTTCTGCACACTGACTCTGAATCTGAATTTCCTCAGCAGCCCACATTTATTGCGACTGCACGAGTGCTTTTTTAGTAAATTATCCTACGGCTCTGAGATTGGACAAGTAGGCTCTCATTTGCTACCATAAGCGTGGAGATATTTTCTATTTTTTGCTGAGGATTAAAAAAAAAAGAAGTCAGTATGCAACTGAAGCTGTCCCACAGTTGTAAAAATGACATCATCATCAGCTAACATCCCAGTCAAGTTATTTCTGCTCACAGATCCAAAACACTCCCATTCACGGAAATATGTGACTTCTGGTTTGGATTTCAGTCTGTTTGAGGTCTTTTCATTAAGCCAGCGGTCCAGATTCTCATGTCGAGGTTTATTCACACGAGTGTCCCGAATGGGGAAACTGTAAGACTCGGCTGGGATACGATCAGACATTTCAGAGCGTTCTTAGGAAACTTTGCTTGTTGGTTTGTGGTGAAACCCTGACTGCCTGATTGCGCCATCACCTCATGTCATGTTTCAGCTGATAGTGAGTGTTCTTATGAAATAAGTGCGCCCGTGATTTGTATCTTATTGTCTTGCAAATTACGTTACATATGGATGTCCTTCAGGAGCTAATGGATGTTCACCACGTGAGCTGTGCACTCTCTATCCAGCTGGGAACTAATGGAAAACTCTTAAGGGCAGACTTGTGTTAATGCAGTACCTGCTCACTATGATGCCTGGATACGTGGCTGGGTGGAGTTTGTTTTGCTTCGTCTTTGCACCGTCAGTTTAGAGAGTTACACCTTTGGTCTTATTTTCTATCAGTAATAACATCTCACATCTTCTTTCCATGTTTTAAGCAAACCCTGAACTCTGAAGGGGAAAAAAAAATCCTAGTAGATTCCTCAAAGTGTAAACATGGATTTGACTACTTGGGGAGAAGTTGTATCGGGACTACAGGAGATTGGGATCGACCCACCAACCTTCCAAAGTATCCTTGGGTGAGATACTGACCCTAAAGACTCCCTCCATCATTGTGGATTAGTGATAGAGAAGTGCTGTATATGCAGATTGGAGTGCAAAGTGCTTTGAGTGGTCGACAGGACCGGAAAAGCACCATTTATTTACGGAGGCTTTCTTCTTTGACACACACAAATACACACACACACAATTTTACCGGAAGTCCAGGATCGGTGGGAGGTTTTTGGTCAGACAGACCAGATCTGTCTCATAATCACGTTTGTCTCTTGACCATCATTTTAGCACAGCAACAGTTTTCTCAGAATACAGGGTTATTGTAACTGCAGAAAGATTACCAGAAAATGGCAGAACAACACATAAGCTGTCCATGTTCCATCCAGTTTTACACCAAATCACACAAACAGTCAACATCAACAATCAAATGACCCCCCTATGAGCAAGCACTTGGCAACAGTGGGAAGGAAGAAGTCCTTTTTAACAGGAAGAAACCTCCAGCAGAATCATGCTGGGGGTGGGGCTAAGGGGAGGGAGATGGGATGAAAAAACACACTGTGGAATAGAGCCAGACTAATAAAAACTAATGATTAAATGGGGAGCGGTGTATAAACACACGGTGAGCAAAGAAGAAATGTTCCGATAAATTAGGCTTTAAGTCCATGCAGAAACATTCAGCAGGGCTTTCACCATCTTTTCTCGTTGCTCAGATTTGGAAATCACAGTTGTATCCATATTGACAGATACTTTCACAAAAAATGGGTGAGGTAAAATAAATCTTACAAAGTGGATCTCATTGCCACATCAGCTCCATTTCTGTCAATATTTAGAGTACAAATAATGGAAATACTACAACGAAACTCCCGTTAATCTGTTTTTTGCCCATCTGTGAGCTCTCCGTCGGACCATCCACGCCTTGTTCACCCGACAGCTGTATACGTTAATCATTAGTTCACTTTTGTCTCTACATGAGTTCATACACCTGTAAAACTGCTCGCCAGGAGAAAAGGACTCTGAACGTACCTGGCTTCCAAAACATCTATAAATCGTGCTGGGAGGTCAGACACAGTTTTGATGAAAGAGAAACTGAGATGGTTTGGAGATAGTGGTGCGCCATTGTTATTTTCGTCTGTGTGTGTGTGTGTGTGTGTGTGAGAGAATATCTCCAGGTAAACACAGCGAGGCAGGCGGGTATATCCTGCCCCATCTTTTCATACTTACTCACATGTGCGCTCCATTGCAGTGAAGCGGCTCCAGGATTATCACTGTGGCTGTTATCCTATTACAGGAGAGAGGTTGTAAGCTGTCATCTGTGTGTGATATCACACAGTCTAAACAAAGGGAGGTGTGCGTCGCTCAGTCGTGCTTGCACAGTGATTCAGCGTGTGTGTGTGTGTGTGTGCGTGCCTGTGTGTGCTGCCGCGCCATGTGCTCACACCTGTACATACCTCGTCTTGAATTTCACTCTAAGCGTTTACAAAACATGACATCTGCAGTTTGAGAAGCCAGCGCTCGTGCCCGCTTGTTTTTCTTCTTCTTTATTTATAAGATTGTCAGTTTTGAAGTTTCACTGTTTCGATAAGGATTACTGCTGACAGCCGAGGGGAGGAATTGATTTCATACTGATAGGAATTTTGGAGGCTAGAGGCTGGGCACTAGTAAGTGAACTTTGAACTGTGAAACCCCTCCCTCAGTGCCAAGCTAGTCAAAGAAAGGAGTGGCTGCTAGTCTACGTGGTTATGACTTATGAGGTGCTTAAAAGGCAGTCTCTAGGAGAGGATGTATACACAACTACAGACCGAGAAAGAACTCTCGCAGAACAAACCAGATGTACAATATATCTTTCTTTTTTTAAAAGACTCATATCTGTGTTTTCAGTTTAGTTTTATGACTGTTTTTACAGCCCCCTTAATGCGGTTACCGCTGTGACTCACTGCTTGTGGACTAAAATAAATTTCCCTCTGACAAAAAAGACTGCATCTCCTCTGTTTTTTTATTTTTCTTTTTTTTATTTTGTCAGACATAAAGCCTGTCAAAGAAGTCCTGATGAATAAAATCATTTTCCCCGCTATCAGTGAGCATGCCTGGTTGCCTTTTGATCAGTAAGAAGCCACAGTAAAAATAGCCAGAATAGTGTTTCCATCATCAGTTCTGTGAAGAGCAAAAGACAGGCCGCCCACCACCCGGCAGCCTGCTGCGTACCTGCTCCAAGATGCAGCTGAAAGGAAGCTGCCACCGGCCTGATTACAACCCACTTTAGACGTGACAAGATGTCCTAGCTGTCGGCCCTGGAAGCTTCTCCCTCTGGTCTTGTAAGCCTCAGCAATACATGAACGCTGATTACAGCGGTCCAGATGTGGTCCGGGTTGTAATTGCGTGTAGCTCGCTCGCCAACTGATGCATTCAGTCCTTTGCTAAAAATGTGCATCAGAAACCTCAGTTAGAAAGGCGAATGATGCCAAACCGTCCACTAGAAAGGAGAAATTGTATGATCAAAGACAGACTAGAACATTTGAAGAGGTTTGGAGACCCTTTGTGAACAATCTGGTTAATTGATTATTGCAAACCATGTAAAAATCCTTTGCACTGGAAAATGCAAATTCCAATATTTTGTTCGCTGTATGTAAAGTTTTTTGGGTATGTGTTGTTGCCATAATCTGATTTTAAAATAAGGGTATTTTTTTTTTTTTATATTTTAAAGTGGGTAACAGTTCTATGACTGAATTCCTCTCACGCCTTTATGCCTGTCTGCCATATTTACGGTTAGGTTTATTTGTTATTACGGAGCAGATAGAGAAGAATAGAAGTCATAAAAACCTGATAATCACCATAAATTTGTTTTCAAAACTCAGCTTCCCACCTTCAGACATTAACGAATCTATTCAATTCAATTCAATTCAATTTTATTTATATAGCGCCAAATCACAACATCAGTCGCCTCAAGGCGCTTTACATTGTAAGGTAGGCCCTACAAAAATCTGTCAGATAAGCTTTAGAGGCGCCATCTGTCATGCTTTAAATGTTTTAACTTGGTTCGATATTTAAACTGTTTGAAGCAGTCATTTCCATACTTTTAGTCCAGATAGACTTTGCTTAACTTTAGCGTAACATTCAAGTTTAACGTTGAGCTCTAACTGTAACAAAGTTGTTTTTTAAAGTTGTTACCTCTCCCTGCTTACAGTGTGCGAGGAACAACTTTTAATTGGTAGTTTCACAAGTTACTTAACTCACACCTGCAGCACAGTGTACACGAACTACAGCAAAAATAACTTGGAAAAAATATATTCTTTGAGTAATTTGATTACAGTATCTTATATTAATACAACAAATCTCTGTCTGTGAACATACTATGTGATCAGGAGTTGACACACATTTTACAACACTCACCTGTAATTTATATCCACAAAATCTGAATAATATTGTTATATATATTTATATTGTTATATTGTTATACATTATTATATATAATGTATTATGCCATGATTTTTCTTGGTACCCAGCTAACAATGGACTAAAATGAGAGCAGGACCTGAGCATTAGCCCACAAACGTGGGCTAATTTTTAAACAATCAGACCCCGTTTTTTTGTGTCATTTTACTGACAACACAAATTGACCAAATAATACTGTAGCCCGTAGTAAACTAATACACGTGATATGAAATATTAGCTCCACTAAAAATAATGTTTCGTTCAATGTGGCTTTTGTCAGTGGGGCTACTTCAGCATCATGCGTTAGTATGGTGGGGCTGTTTCCTTCTGGGGAGTAATTTTTCCACGGTGAGCTGAGTGACAATCGCACTTTTGCACATGCTTTACGAACAGGTCGAGTGTTTAGTTCAGGCTGGCTGATGAATGCATTACCTGAGCTCGTCTTCAGAGACAGCGGTCAGAATGAAAGAAGAGAGGGAAGGGTACAATAGGGAACGGTAATAGAATAATAATCCTTAATAATCCTTATTTGAACCTACTTGAAACACGATGCAACTATGAGAGCTGCCAGTAAGCTACTTCACAGGGTAATTAAACTACTGGTTTAATTAAACATGTACTGTATATTAACTGTTATTCCAGTGAGTTGGTTGTCACAATTTTATGAAGAGCCTCTTGTTTCACTTTGCTTTAAATTATTTCAGCATTTTTATACTCCCTGTGTGTGTAAGCATCATAAGCCATGTAGTATCAGCTCTCGCATTTTAGCGTATGAACTCCTAAAGTAACGGCTTACAGAGCTGCAGACTGAGACTTCAGACTTGTCCAGACCAAAGTGCCAAATAATTTGCTTCTTCAAGTTTCTCTCAGATTTGCTGCCTTTTTTTTTGTGTCTGTTATAATAAACAAATAAAAATTCAACTGGACTGGATAGGATTTGAAGATGCATCACGTGGCCCTGTGAAAAATCTTGATTTTATAAGAGAAAAAATGAATCAGTTTATCTCTGATCAGTTTAGGAGAAACTTCAGCAAAAGAAAAGAAAAGGCACACCAATGCTTTTTAAAGCATTTAGGTTACCGAGGATGAGCGAAACATGTTTTTGTTATTGCAGCAATTGCTGACAAGGTAACTGTTGCAAGAGATCATGATTGTGACTGATGAACGCCTGAGTGGCAATCAGAGTCTTAAACACCTGAGTAGTTTAAATCCTTCTCAGGTTCCCGTGTGACAGTACGAGGCTCTCTGTGACGGCCTCGGGCTAGGAGGTGAGAGGTGGAAGGGTAAACTGAGCCATGAAGTCATGCTCCACACCTCTGTAGCATTTTTTCTTTCCTTTCTTTTTGCTTTCTCTAAACCTGCTTTTTCTCCTTCAGTTGGTCTAAATCCTCTGCCTCTTTCCAGCCACACCTGCATCATGCTCACCAAGTATTTATTTAGCCATCATTTGAAAAACCAGAGGGCAGTCCACATAAAACAGGAGCATGATGTCACTGTTTTCAGTGACAAGATTTGCTGTAGGTGTGCGATTTGTAGGAAAGCATAACCCTGTAATGGGTTTATTCTCCCTCCTCCTACTATTGTTGTTGTTGTTCTTCGATGTCCCTGTAGCTCTCTACTCTGTGTTTACTATACTTCGTTGGTTGAATCCATTTTTGCGTTCTTGTCCATCAGACGCCTCCACCCCTAATTCATAAGTAATGACCATGCAGCAGGCAGGCGGAAAGCCAGCCAGAGCAGCAGAGCAGACATGCTGGCTAGCCAGACCTCGTCCCAGTGGACCAGAGCCACTTATCTCTCACAATAATGACATATGCATCGACTGGCTTAAGGGGAAGCGGCTAAAAAGAGAGTCCGGATTGGGGAAGTCTTGCAGGTTTTTCCCTCCTTACACATAAGTGTAGCAGACTTTATTGAGACATTGTGATGAAAAATAGAATCAAAATCTTTACTGCGGATATTGTCATTCACAACATATACACAGATGAGCTCATATAGAGCAAAAGCGAAAGTGAAAATGTTCTCTCAACCATATCCAGTAGGTAGATTGCTACACTTCAAGTTAGCCTTTTCATAACTAGCTTTATAAGTCTATAAATAAAACCAGATGTGCTTAAAATAGATCAAAGATGGTTGTTAAAACGAGGCCCCGAGCTGCTCACATTTTCTACCTTGAAACATTTCATTCATGTTCAGTAGCGCCGTCAGTGGTGTCTTTATTTATTTTTAGATGTAACCCTCATCTCTGTCATAACGCACTACATACTGTTGTTATATTGTAGTTTAGGTGCTTGCTAGAAGTATGCCGACCTTATATTACATCATCGTTTAATACGTTTCGCTGACTTATTACATGGAACCCAAGCAGTGTAGCTTATTTCCAAATGAAGTGAGAAGTTATCTACCAGTTACTGCCAGGTGGTTTGCTCAGTAATTGTTTCACCACAGTCTCCTTGGACAAGAAACACTGAATAATTGGCATATAAAAACAAGCAAAACCCACATCATTAACACGTAATGGTAATAAAAATGGGACTAAAATACTACCCTGTGGAACGCCACAAGATATGCACTTTTGAGACAGCTTGTGTCCTGAGGTTAACCGTTTAGAGAGTATTTCCCCTTTTATTCCTAATTACTTGACATGTTACGGTAAGGCCAAAGTCCAACCAATGATCTACCCGGCAACCACTGGTTACTAGGGAAAGATGGGTATTCTTTGACTGCTTGGCGAGTCGTTGATGGAACCTTTGTAATGAAAGTAATAATGTAATAGTAATTAATGTAATTACAAAACTTGGTACAGTAACGTGCTACATTACAGCATTACTGACCTGACACTCATTGCATAGAGGGTTCTGCACTGAAATCCACCATGTGATCGATTTAGATGCTAGCAGCACACCACGGTCACCAATAGATACCCTTGTTACTCTCCAAGCGGCAGTGAAACTTGAAAAAATGTGATACAAGCTGGAAAAATAGATGGTTTGCCCTCAGAGTAAAAGTTGTGCTGTAGTGGTAAAGGTGCAGCATTTGCTTTGACGGGAAACCGTCTCCATTTCACTACCACTCTCAGTAATTTGCAAGTTGTTCTTGTCCATGCAAACTACAAGCATCCATGGTAACCTGGTAGTGACCAAAAGGAGGTTTTTGGTGCAGCACTGTATATCACTTTCTGACCGATTTTTACACAAGCAAATGCCAGCCACCACTTCCCAACCGATCCTGGAGTATACACTTTTCCGTAGCAACTGGTGGTTGCCAAGACATCACTGACTGGTCTCTAGGCCTATGTGAGTTTTAGCATTTTAGCAATTGAGTTAACAATGATTGCCACCAGCCACTGTCAACAATTTGGGGAATACACATTTTACACTAGCGACTGGTTGTTAACGAGTGTTTGCCAACCGGTCTGTAGGCTTGTGTGACTGGGACCTGGGGCATGATGAAGTCAGTACACATATTTTGGAATAGGTAGATGGTGGGCATAATGGTGGTTAGCCTACTGCCTCACAGCAAGAAGGTTCAGAGTTCAATCCCACCATCAGTTGGAGTTTGCATGTTCTCTCTGGGTACTCCAGCTTCTTCCCACTGTCCAAAAACATGCAGTTAGTGGGGATAGGTTCATTCATACATCCATCTGCCATGATGGATATGATATCATCCCTTAATTAAATTTAGCCACCTTTATTATTTGTTTGATGCTCCATAGATGCTGCAGTAACCCTGCATAACACGTCTCAGTTTTTATTTTATTGTTTATACTTTAACACGCTGGTTTTTGTGTCTTACTTTTATCTAAGACGTGACTGAGCACCTCTGATACTGAAATAAAATCTGTGCAGCTTTTATTATTTTATTGTTCACCACCTAAGCCATCGCTGCTTTGATCTGAAAGATCTGTGTCACAAAGCACGAGATAAGGCAAACGCTCTAAGTTGTTAAATTTTGTACTTTTTATGGAGCAGCGAGCATTAATTTTGTGCGTGTGTGTGTTATCAGTTCCCTGTCTTATTACATCTACCTTTAAATAATACCCTCCTGTGCTCGCGAGAAAGAGCAGGGGGCTTAGCGACTATAAAATCCTCTGTCTCTATAACTGTGAGATGGATGACTCTCCTTGGCTGACCTCTCTTCTCCTCGCTCTTCTCTCAGATGACATGGCGTCCTCAGTACCGCAGCTCCAAGTTCCGCCACGTGTTTGGTAAGGCCGCCACCAAGGAGAACTGCTATGATGGCGTGCCAATCACACGCAGTGTGCAGGACAACAACTTCTGTGCGATCAACCCACGTTTCCTGGCTGTCATCACTGAGTGTGCCGGGGGAGGGGCCTTCCTGGTCCTGTCTGTCCATCATGTGAGTATCTGTACCTTGGGTCAGGTTTACAGACTGACTGACATGAGACTGTTTTTTTTTTTTTAAGCGGTATAGAAGCATTTCCCTCAAAATGCAGAGACGATACAAGGATAAGGTGCCATTGTTTCCCACTTGTGCTGTTCCAGTCAGAAAAAAAGACCCAGACTGAACACCTCTGACTCTTTAAAGTCAGGAATGACTCAAATACTGTGTGACTGCTGCAGCTCTAAGTGGCAGCTGTTGTTCTGATGGAACAACAGCTGAGCTAATCTGAGTTTTTTAGGCTGGATTATAGATGAAGTCCATTCATTAAATCAAAATGGTGAGCAAAAAGTTGCGACATTATGGAAGAGATTTAAGGTATACAGGTGTTGTAATGTGGTGTGCAGAAACTTGTCATATTTCTCAGAAGATGGTGAAAAGGTTCACATTAATGTGGTTCAGTGCCTAGTGAGTTATTAGTATAAAGAAAACATTGGATTAACTGTGTGAGCATTAGTTATTTAGTTATAGCATCATGTCACATTGCTATTAATATCCAAGGTTTCAGACATGCAGATCTACAGACAGGTCAGTGCCCTCCAAGCACCAAATGCTAGGAAAAAATGTGTATTCGCCAACTGGTTGGCAAGTGATTGCTGGGCGAGATCAGTCAAAAAGAGGGTACTTTAAAGACACATGGTCTGCATTTCCTGTTTGTGTGACCGTTTTCACAGTTTTACTATAGCTTGGTGAGTAGTTGAAGAGTGTTTGCAGACAAGTCCGCGTCTTCTGTGCAAACTGCAGATGACTGTGGGAATATGCTAGCAACTAAAGAAATTGGTGCAGCACTTTCTTTGTGACCAATCTCACCTAGCGACAGCATGTCACCTCCAGCAACCACTCACCAGCCAGTTTAGCGACCAGTGGTTGCTGCAGGCCAGACTATAGGCTTGCATGCTTGAGGCCTTATCAAACAAATTAGGATTTCCACACAAAAAATCAGACTATTTTTCTGTCACTTTCTTTTTCTTATTTCTTTTCCAAGGTGTCTGCATTTATTAAAAATCAATTTCTTCAACCTTTAACTTGTTTTCCAAGAGAGCACAAAGGTTGCAAGGTCCAAATTTATTGAAAAAACTGTTCTGCGAGCACTATAGACTGTAGAGATATATGGATTTGTCTGATCCTTCCCTTTCTGGTTTCACCAATATATTCATTGACAAAATGGCCCTTCTGAACTTTCACCACACTAAAAATCTCACACATGCTTTGAGCCAAAATTGGCCAAAAAGTTTTCACTTCTCAGCATTTTTCTTCTAACCTCAGATAAAGTGAAAGTGGTTTTGGAGGGTAGAATTTTCTCTGCTAATTGTTCAGCATCTCTCTTTTTTTCCCCTTGTTCTCCCTGCATGGATATACACACCTGGGTCTGATTATAAATAGCTCAGCATTAGCGCAGCCTGAAGAATCTCTAAATAAAGTACAACCCTGGCTGCTCATTTACTACAACCTAAACATCACATCATTAGTCTGTCTCATTCTCCCCCTCACTCGTTCACACATGATTTATGCGTGTTTTGACATCTACTGGCGATGTCAACCACAACAGCAGAACAAATAAAAGTCGTCACTCACGTTCTAAACAGATCCTCTGTCCCTCTGTACATCTCCAGGCCAGAGTGATTCATCAAGCTCCACACCTCTCTTTACTTTGCCTCTCTGTTTGAGTTATCACCGTCCTCCTGGCAAGAGGGTATGGGTAAGAATTGCATAGGAGCTTAGGAATGACATAACTCACGTTCTGACCCCTCTCTTCCCCTCCGTTTCACTATTCAGAGGATGTGAAATTTCAGGCTCCCTCCACCCACCTCTGCCTGTTGGATGTACAGATGAGTCGTTGCTCTGTGAAGAAAGTAGTTAATGCATATAAATACAGGAGCAGATGTTCTACTTTTTGCGTGCATGCGTTGGGCTTGCTGGAAGATTAAATAATGGTTACGTCATTCTCTTGTTTCAAACACACCTTACGCACCTACAGACTAAATTATCTTCCGCTTTGTATGAATATTATTGGGTGTGTGTGTCTGTTAAAAACAGTTAATGTAACTCCACCTTCAGGATGAGTAGTTAGTTGTCATTTTGTCATGCAGTGTGGGCCTTTTTCTCGAATGGAAATACCTGCCTAACCTACACATATCAGCATGTCGTGTTTAGATACGTGGAATTTTCACTTACCGTTGTGCATGTGGCTGTCAGACTTCATTATTGTCTTTATATTAAAGGGGAAATTCACAGATTTTATACATTACACTCTTGTGGAGGACCACTTTAAATGGGAAAGCATGCATAAAGTCTTTGGTGGTACTAGAGGCAGCTCTGTGGAGTCTGATAAATGCCCTCAAGGGATGTCACTCGAGTCACTGTTGGTTGTGGCCACAAGATACAAGAGAAAAAGATCTGGTGTGGAGTTAAAAAGAAATGAGCTCATCAGATTTCTTTTAGCTGCTACATTAAAGATTACTTAGCTACATTTAGCATAACGCACCAGCATCTCACGCACCAGCATCTCACGCACCAGCATCTCACGCTGAAATGTTGGCTCTCCTGCTTTGATTTTCTTTTCTTTTTTTATATTGTCCATTATGAGTCTGGATATGATGAGCTGTGACTAAGTAGATGGAATACTTATAAGGACCAAATTCATTCGGTGTGTAAGAAGATGTTTATACAGGCAGACCTGCAGATATTAACGCCAAACTCTGCGTCTTTTAGTGCCTGTCTTGGCTTTTGTTGTTCTTGTTTTGCTCTCATCTCTCATGAGTTTTAGGTTTTAACGTAGCTGGCCGCCTATTTAGCATCACTTAGTCGCTAAATCCAAATATTTCCCATAGGAGTTGGTAGAGAGAAAAAACCCAAACAAAAACAGTTGAATTCATCGGCTGTAAACAAATGCAACTCCAGGTGAAGGCTAATATTACTCTATCAGACACTCAGTCAGTATTATTTAATGTCGATAGGTTATATCGCTGCCCACCATTGGCCAAACAAAAAAGTTCAGCTGTTAGAAGTTTATAGAAGCAGCCTGAGCTCTCCAAACTCTATAACAAGGCTGAACAGAGGTCAAGGAAACTGCTTTTATGTGGGCAGCTCGACTTCTTGGATTGAGCTACAAAAGTTCTGAAATTACAGACACTAGTTCTGTGATTTTACGGACATAACCTTGAAGGACACTTCATTGGACTGCTGGCACAGTTTATTTTAATGCATAGTATAGTGCAAAATTATTATATTGCATGTTTTTAAATGGGCTGCTTTTTTGTTTTTCCTCTCTTTCCTTCCTCTATATGCTGGTTCTGCGCAGCTCAGGCTGGGGTTATGGCCACTACATGCTAGTTACTGTAGATAAAGGATAAAGCTCGATTTAGACTTCTGTGGGAAATCCATATTCTAACTTAACCCCTCTTAACCCTACACCACAACTTTCCATGCCAACCCGACGTGTAGTTATGTGTAGCTAGTTCTCAGGAGATGTACGAGGTTACGTATGTGTGTGTGTGCGTGTGTGTGTGTGTGTGTGTGTGTATGTGTGTGCGTGCGTGCGTGTGTTCTATATTTATTTGGACAAAATGAAATATTTTCAGTTAAGCAAGTCCACTAATACCAAAGAAGGATGTTAAGAAGAAAAAATGAGTAAAATGCAATAATATGTTTGTGGTGAGCAAATATTTAATTCAGTTCAGTTTTATTTCTATGCCACGAAATCACAACAAGAATCGCTTTAAGGTGCTGCATATTATAAAGTAAAGAACCTACAAAAGTCAAGAGGAAACATCAACTATCAGACATCCCCCTATGAGCAAGCACTTGGCGACAGTGGGAAGGAAAAACTCCCTTTTAACAGGAAGAAACCTCCAGCAGAACCTGGCTCAAAGAGGGGCAGCCATCTGTCATGACCAGTTTGGGGGTGTGGAGAGGAAGACGGGACAAAAGACACACAGAGAGACAGAGATGAATAATAACTAATGATTAAATGCAAAGTGGTGTAAAAACAAATAAAAGTGAAAAAAGGTTAGTGAACAAGGAACACATCATGTGCATCATGGACAGCCTCAGCAGCCTAGACCTATTCTAACATAACTTAGGTTCAAGGTCACCTGATCCAGCCCTAACTGTAAGCTTTAAAAGTAGAGAGGGTGTCCCTCTCCCAAATCCAAACTGGGAGCTGGTTCCCTGAAAAATGAAGGTTCTTTCTCCCATTCGACTTTTAAATACCAGCAATCAGAGAGTGAAGTGCTGTACTGGTATGATACAGTACTGAGAAATAAGATGGAGCCCGATTATTCAAGCCATCATATGAGAGGAGAAGGATTCCTCATTGCAAAGTGTAGCGAGCAGCTGATTAAAGTAGTGTCACTTTTGTTTGCAAGAGGAAAAATATTGTGATTTTTCCTAATGTCCATGTTTTGTGTTTTAAATTTTGCCAGACGGGTAAAGTGGACCCTCAGCAACCTCGGGTGTCGGGCCACAGGGGCAACGTGTTAGACATCAAATGGAATCCCTTCAATGACTGCTGCATCGCCTCCTGCTCCGAGGATGCCACGGTTTGTACACCAGAACGCACACAGAATACATTTTCAGTGCGGTTTACTGACGTGTTGTCATTTTCATGGGATTTGAGCATGTTGGAGCAGGGAGATCATTTTATAGCCTTCAGAAAGGAGCTAGATTCCTCGCATTCCTCAGCTCTGACCTGGCAGATGCTCAGAACAAATCCCTGTAGACAGAGAGGAAAAAGAAACGAGACGTTTCAGGCTATTTCTTTTAAATGTCTTCCTCCGTTGGCTGTTCTTAACAGATAGAGAAGAGAGATGGTTAGTTTCTGGCACGCATCGTTGTTAATTTGGTTCTCTTTGTGTGTGTTTGTAGGTTAAAGTGTGGGACATCCCTCCTCACGGTGTGTATAAAACCATTACAGCGCCGTGGAAGGAGCTCCAGGGTCACAGCCGCAGAGTGGGCCTCATCGAGTGGCACCCAACTGCTAACAACATCCTCTTCAGTACAGCCTACGACTACCAGGTAACGCAGGCACACACACACACACTCGCAAACATCACCTCTTACACAAGCTTGGAGTCGTTTATAGCTAAAAAGACAATAAGATAACGACTCATGAACTCTGAAAGCACTGTGACCTGTACCGAGAGCCCTTATCTGTCACAGTGCAGCCCTGCAGCTCACACTGAACTGACCTGTAAAGATTTCAGATATTACATTACACAGCATCACAAGCACTTTGTTTGTTAGCCTAAGAATTCAGATCGTTTTGGGCCGTAGGTGCAAAGTCTTTAACTCCTGAGATATGTGCTCCAGTTACTGCTTGTATTTGCACACATGCTGGCCTCCCATGTTTCAACAATTCTGCCTCTTTTCATCCACACAGCTGAGTGCAATAGCACAAATTCCTTTGAGATAAGCAAAGTATTCACTGTTAGGTTCATTCGCACAACCATTATGTACCACTCTCTGTAATTGCTCGGCCCTCAGAGTGGCTAATCGTATGTTGGTGATGTCAGTGCATCGTTGTTTTTTGATACAAAGTGGTTTACTTGTAGCACACCACCAGTTACTTTTCACCCTTTAATGTGTCTGACTTCTTGGCCTGACCACCTGTGTTGATCTCTGTGTGTTTCTCCGCCTCCAGGTGATGATCTGGAACCTGGACTGTCCGGAGCAGGTGATAAAGAACCCCGTGCGGACCATCAGTCACCACCCAGATGTGGTCTTGTCCATGTCTTTCAATACAGATGGAAGTCTTCTCGCTACCACCTGCAAGGACAGGAAAGTCCGCCTGATGGAGTCACGTGCTGGAACGCTGCTGCGGGTACTGCTGTGTGCACGTGTGCATTTCTCTTATTGTCCCTTTTTTTTTTGTAAAAGGGGAAAAAACAGCAAGTGACCTGAATATATATTATATATATATATATTTAGATGGAAGACTCAGGCTTAAGCTTAATTACCCCAGTTAGAAGTTGTAAATGGTATCGTTTACAGTAGGAAGTTCACACCAGCATAAAGTTCATGTGACAATCGATCTAAATTGGCTCTCTTTTTTAAAAGAAAATTATTGAACTGTAAGCCTTTGTTTGTTCACAGCAAAGTGGGAGTTCCCTGCTTGTTATTGCCTCCCTCTCCCTGCGTGCGCACCCAGGCACTCATCCAGTACCACACAGCCAGAATTGTTACCTTTGGCCCGGCCTGGATAACAAAGTAGCTCCACAGACTTCAGGGTCACCAGCTAGTGATTTGCGCACTGTTCATCAGTCTTTTCTTGCTTCCTTTGCTCAATCAGGGAACTCATGCACATATTCCAACCCAGTAGTGTAACACAACCCACTTTATATGACTTCTAAAAGACATAAATGTTCATCAGGGCTTCATTAATGCTGCATGTCATGTGTACTGTGTCACGTTTGCAGGAAAGCAACTGCAAGACGCACAGAGCCAGTAAGGTGCTGATCCTGGGAAACACCAAGATGCTTCTCACATCGGGAACGTCGCGCTACAATGATCGGCAGATAGCATTGTGGGATCAGGTGAGAGACGCCGCAGAGCATCTGCTAGCACGGCAGCAAGAAGTTTGCAACAAAATATCACAATTTTACAAAAAGCTTTTATGTTTTTTGTAGCAAAGCAAATGCTAGCAAAAAAAGAGAAATGTTCATAGTAAAAATGGCATTTTTTCTCTCATGTGTTTATTGTACACGTGATCCCTAATATAATATTAATTGAAATAGCGTCTTCAATGAAGAATTAAGAACCCAAAGATGTTTTATATATGTTTATATTTATAACTTGTATAACAAAAAAGCATAAATCTCAGCAAATGTCGGGGGGGGGGGGGGGGGGGGAGGGGGGGCGACCACAGCGG
>VURO01020530.1:37906-52511 GCA_015108175.1 Pelvicachromis taeniatus
GGGAGGTGGGGGGGGGGGGGGGGGAGGGGGGTGGGGGTGCAGCTCCACTCGGCCCACCCATTCGGTACAGTCTAGCCCCATAAAAAGAGCTCAGCGCTGGGGAGGGGGGTTGACGTGGATTACAAAGGCGGTGTGAGTTGTAGGAGGGTGGACGTTCGGGTTTGTGGGGGAGAGGAGGGGTAACTCGGTAGGCTCTCGTTTTCAACTTTAGCTCTTAGTCGTCGTCTTCATCATCGTCGTCGTCGTCCTCATCCTCGGGGTCTCGCTTTCTCTTCTCGCCTTTGCCGGTCTCTGCTTCTGAAGGTAAAGAAGAAAACTGTGTCGTGACATGGTGCCAAAACCACACAAATTCAAGCATCTGCAAGCATGAATACAGTAATCCTCCACCCATTTTAAGCTGCTTCAATCACTGCATTTATCACACTCTGTGGGTGGTGCTTAATAATGGTCACCGTGTTATAATGGTGCATGATTACAAGCTCAAAATAAAGGGTAAGACACGCATCTTCAGTCTCGCCCTCGTTCAAGATTTTGTTTTTAGTCAAGTGACTAACATTCTCACATCATATCTTATTTGGGATTGACTGAGCGATACTGTTGTTTTAATTATAAAAATAACTTTAGTTTAATGGTCAGTAACAGGTGACCACTAAAGCAGTTCTCTCTAAACAGATGTATCTGCATATAAAAATGCAAAATCTGTAGTCAAAAGACAAGATTTCTGACAGTGGAAGCAGCTTTCCAGTTGAAACTAGTTTGAATGTTTTTGTAAAGTTTCCCAGAGCGACAGCAACATCTCACAGCACAAGAACAAATTTGACATTATATTGAACATTTTTGGAAGATTTTCTGATGTTTTTAATGCTTTCTAAAAGTTGGTTTTGATCTATAAAGTTGATAATTTTCCATTATTTTATACCTTTGTTGCAAATATCTTGGAAAGGGTATTTATGAAATATAATTTTTATTTTATTTTAGCAATAAAAATGGTCCGAAGTGAGTCAGTAAATGATGCTCAATAACTTTCAACATGTACCATCAAAATGTGTGCAGAGCAGGGTTAATACGGGCTTGTGTTGATTTTGCAGTAGCACTGCAGATTTCCACATCAAAGAGAAATTTTACGAGTTGGTAAAGTTGGTCCCCTGTATGTTGTGTTCAATTCAGTGGCACTTCTTTGCCACTTATAGAACAAAAAAAACAAACTAGTTGTCTCACCCCCGAATTAAGTCTCGACCTTGTGTTCTGCAGTTATGCCGAGATATCGAGCGACTACGACTCTTTTAGTGACGTTTGAGCTAAATTGTCAGTAAAGTTGCTTTAAGAAGTTACATACCATCTTCATCTTCATCCTCATCTTCATCCTCTTCATCTACTTCTCCATCCTGACCAAAGTCTTCCTCCTATGCAAACAACATTTTACACGTTAAAAAAAAATGAAGAAAAGAAATGGTGGATCAACCCACTTTAATAACAGCTCCACCAAGCTCGTTTCATTTCTCACCTCATCTTCACCACTGCCTTCTTCATCATCCTCCTCTCCTTCTACCTCCTCTTCATCCTCCTCATCGTCCTCTTCCTCATCAAAGTCCTCCTCCTCTCCGTCCTCGTCTTCCTCCTCCTCTCCTTCTGCGACACAAAAGTGAAAAAAACAAAACAAAACAATCAGTCGACCGCAAAGTGAGAGCGCACGGAGGCTAATCACAGCGATCGCTTTCACATTTTCACTTTCCAGAAATGAGAGAGCGATTGACGTTACTCAGCCGTGGAGCTGTTTCTAAATAAACTACCGCGGCGTGTGCATTTTTCATAATGAGCAAACATGTCATCAGAGCGACGGCATGAATGATCGAGGACTCTTTAATTGTTCTTGAACAACAGTGGGGCATTCCAACACAGAGATAAAACCTCATTTATGGTCTGTTCGTCGGATTTGATGACCAAAAAAAGAATACACAAAATCCATGCTGCGGCCATGTTCGGATTCTTACTACAGAAGAAAAAGCAGAGCCATTCAAGACAGGAAAGCACAACTTCATACCTTCATCTTCGTCATCGTCTACACCGTCTCCGTCCACCTCTCCGTCAGAGTCGGAGGCTTCCCTGTCCTCCATGTCATAACCATCCAGGTAGGTGAGCTGGGGCAGCAGCTTGAACACGCTCTCTCTGTAGTCGTTCAGGTTTGTCACTTCACAGTTGAACAGGTCCAAACTCTTCAGGTTGTCCAGCTTTTTCTGTTGACCGGAGAAAGAGAAATACTGTGATGAGATTCTGCCGCTGAAATGTGGTAGTAATGGTACTAGACTCCAGTTTATACGTGACAATGAGATATGTGAGACGACAGAGATCCATCTGTCTGAAGTTTGAGAGATCATTAATTACTTAAAATATCTCTGGCTATGAGTGGAGCAATCAAAACAAAGCCACTCTGTGGCAATGAATGTTCCTTGTTGAAACATCACTTCCCAATATAAATCCTAATGTTTCGGTTTGATTATGATGAACACTGCATTAGCTGGCTTACTCTTTGTGAAGTGTGTAGCACGTAAATGACCCCCAAACACATGTGAACACATACCAATGGTTCCAATGTGCTGATGTCTTTCAATTTGTTGCCACTCAGATTTAGATGTGTGAGGTTGGGTAGTTTTTCTGCTAAAACATCAAGCCCCCCGCTGATCCTGTTGTCGCTCAACTCCAGCTGAATGAATGACAGTAAAAGGAGAGATTAGTCCAGATGGTACTTTGCACATTTTATCCCCCCCCCCATCCCCCCTTTCTTTTTTGTCATGAATGTATGAGAGTGAATAATATCTCCCGCTTACCTTTTTCAGTTTTCCTAGTTTGGGCAGATTAGAGACTGAGATTAAGCAGACGTTTATCAAACTGAGGAACTCCAGGTTGACAAATTCAGCTGTGAGGCCTTCGATTTTTCCTTCAACTGATCGACAATTGTCGAGGACAAGTTCTCGTACCTGGAAATGAAAACAAAACAAAACAAATCGCATTATTTTAAAATTACCAATACTTTTTCCATGCATTTGCAAGTACTACAACTACTTGCTAAATTTTTATAACTTAAGTGTATTTTTATTAAAGACCAAATGTTAAATATTCTAAAATATGTTTTGCAAATATTATTTTTCCCCCCAAACAAAATCATTAAAAAAGACGTTCGGGGAACGTAGCAGCCCTAACGTATTTATAATCAGTGGGTGGTGGTGTTTGTAAAATGGCCCTTCACTTTGTGTAAAGTGATTAAAGGCGTTTTATAGTTGCTTAAAATATTAGAAAAACAACTCTTGAAGGCGGAGTTACTTTGACTCCGTTAAAGCTCACACTGGTTGCGCAAGTCATTGTTAAACGTTACCAAAAAAGTTCTTGTTAAGCGTCAAAGACAGCCGTTTCTCGATTAAAAACACCAAAATGGATACTGAGTCTCAATCTAAAAACACTTTGCTATCACTGTGTACATCGTTTAACCGACCGCCACAGTTCGTCTATTGATTTCTTTGAAACGAGGAAGAGCAAAGCAGCGGCTTCCCATGGCCTGCTGATGCAGTCACTAATGACAAATGCAATGATTTTGTGAGCTAGCTCGCTACAGGCTAGCCATTGCCCCTTTTAAACGCTGCCGTGCCGTAGAGGAGCAGCTAGAGAGGTCTGTCTGCCCGCCATTAGCCAACCCAACAGCAACGGAAAGGATTGCGAATACACCCTTAGTAAAGAGATTCTTTTTTTCTTTCGTTAAACCAGCTTTCATGGGGGAAGTGGAATATTCCTTGTCGTCGAGCGAACGACCGATATTGGCAGTTTGTTAGAGGGTACAGCATCGCTTTCAGGTCGAAGTGGCGAAGGAAATATATTGAGAACGGAAATTTAGTAAAAAACAAAGATGGAGACAGTTCCTTTCTCCCAGAGCTTCAAAGACGACAGAATGACAACATGGCGATTCCTGAGCTACAGTATGCAGTCCTCTGAACGCTTCAATGGCGGAAAGTGCTGTTAAGAATGAGCAATACGCGTTATTTACATACAACCAAAAGTGGGGGTTTTTTCGGTGTTAAATTGGTTTTATTTAGTGCATGATACGAGGGGGAACGCCGAGCGCGGAGCTTTTGGCTGCCCACGCATGAAGCGCGGTGCGCCGGATCTCCGTGTCATTCGAGCAGGCTGGCTCAGTCGATGAAGCCGCTGGCCGGCACATGCATCTGTGCAGTAGCAAGCGCCAGGTTTAGCAATAGTAGCGATTATTGGAGCATATTTTAGTCGTGTTTGGTGTTTTTACTTTACAACTTAATAGATTTTGTTGTATTTGACCGGTAGCGAGAAGGGGGTAATATGGCGGGAACCTAATACCAAGTTAGCTGGCTGGTAGTC
This sequence comes from Pelvicachromis taeniatus, assembly GCA_015108175.1. Classification (NCBI taxonomy): domain Eukaryota; kingdom Metazoa; phylum Chordata; class Actinopteri; order Cichliformes; family Cichlidae; genus Pelvicachromis; species Pelvicachromis taeniatus. The sequence goes on from VURO01020530.1 coordinate 42,287, forward strand.
TGAATGGTTCTGAAAACCGGACCGCCAGGCTTCATTCAATAAGCATTCGATTCTTCTTCTTCGTCGTCGTCTTTAAGACGATGCACGGATGATAAGTAATACTATAGCTTGGTGCACAACTAGAGAAGAATTAATGAGGGAATTAATGCACGTACACTCCCTTTAAAAACTTAGACTGCAACGTGTCTTTAAACAAATGAGTTCCAACAGCAGCGGTTGCCTGTTTGTTGAGTGTCTCCCGGCTCAAAGGTTTCGGAGTTGCGGTGTATTTTACCATTAGCGGTTTAAGGTACGGATGACTCGTGAACCAAGTGTTTTTTGTTGTCGCTGCCTGAATCTTTGTGGCCGTTTGATGTAAACGTATACTCCACAGAAATGTGAACATACGACTCGTGATCTGCGACGGCCCGTTTAACGTTTACAAAACTCGTTTGTTGTTCAGCACCAGCTTTTTAAAGTGATTTTGCAATTACTACACAAAAAAGCCCCCCGTTTTTTTTTTTTTTTTAGCAGTTATGCTAGCAGCAAACATGGCTTCCAAGGTCTGTATAAAATATACCGCTCTGTGAATGCCGAACGCGGCGCAGGAAACTGCTTTCTCCACATATCGGCGCAAAAAGAAGTTTACTAATTGTGCTACAACGGTGGAGTGGAGCTGAATCGTGTGTGCACCATTGACCAGGGAGGCTGCGAAACGGTTAAAGCACTGCAATAATGCCAGCAAGCTGGGGGGGAATCGCCGTTTCAAAGTAACGACTGAATATAGCTTTTCTCGTCTCGTTGCCCCTATTCGCCCAATCCTGGCCAGCATAAAGGCTCGGGCTTGTTATGCGACTGTTTTCCGCCCCGTTATAAATGAGAAACACAATCTAAAGCCCATGTGGTCACCATTATGTTAGCCACACAGGGTCACTCGCAAAGCAAAAAAGTAGCAAGCTAGGCTAGCAGGGGCTAGCCTGAAAACTAAGGGTTGGTTTTAAAAAAAGCACGACTCACATCAGACGGTGTCCTGTTTCTTAGCTCCAAGTGGATCCTCTTTTTCATGTCCATTTTGCCCTATGAAAGTTAAACTTTTCTCCTCGGGGTTTTGCTGGGATCTTCAGTCCAAAGGCAGAGATGCCCTAATGGAGGGAGAATATAGGACTGTATAATGAACTGAGCCAAACGCTAAGTTAGTCGGAGAGAGGGGAAACCATGGAGGGAAACGGGACTGAAACAAAATATATGCTCAACAGCGCCATCTGCGTCCAGAAACGCCCATCGACTCCGAAAAAAAGGCATTGCAGTCACAAAACATGACGCTGCCCCGAAACGGTGCTATGGTGCAATTTATTTTGTGCAAGGAAATTACTGTACTGTGTTGTTCAGTGAAGACGGTGGGGTTTTTCTCTGAGAACTCTGTTTTATTCAGCGAAGGACGCGTGTAGTTTATGCAGAACAAATAAGCAACCAAACAATTAAACGGCGATAAAGTAGGTCACATGGTGAACTTTGTTTATGCTTCATTTAAGTTTCACAGGAAATCTCGAATGCATTACTGCTTTATAGGCAATATACAAAGCAGTGTAATTATTAGGTAACCATCATAATGTATGCTTATTTGAAAAAAAAAAACACATGTATATTACGTGTGTTTTGTGAATGTGTGATTGTAATAAAAAGAAGAAAAATAAATTGTGTTGTTTCTTGGCTCCTAAATGGCTGATTCCTACCCCCAACCGCTAAAAAGGAGGGCTATATGTGGTTTGCCTTAAAGAGATCATTGTATACACATATGGACGGGTAGGGCACCCCATACAACCCCTCCTCTTTACTTCCTGACACTCTCCAGCGTTGAAGTAGAAAATTTACTATGGTTGTAGTTTTGTTTTTCTTTCATTCTAAATTAATCAATGAATAACGCTTTAATACTATAAATGCATATTAAATTATAGCCTGCTTTAAGTCTAGTAAATATAACAAATGTATAAATGCTAGCAAGATGTGTTTGCATAGTGTGCTGAGGGCAACCAATGCAAATACCCTAACTCTGGCCACATGCATGTTAAAGGCACAGTCCGTACAGTGTGTATATATACACACAGACACTGTTTTTAAATCAGTGTTTGGTAGTTGAGAAGCAATACCAGAAGATGGCACTGTAATATGTACACTGACATTCCTGGCATTTCATTGTGCAACAGTGGGGCTGTGTGTGAATGACAGCCCTATCTGCTTTTGGCTGTAACGGTAATGCTGGAGGGGGTTTATTAATGTGTCATTTGGACTTTTATTAGCCGAGGAGTTAACTATGTGCAGTTTGGGATCTTTTGAACTGCTGGAAGTCGACATTAGAGGTTTGGGTGAATGTGTTTTGTGATTTTAATTTGAGTGTGTGAAAACCTATACTTAAACATATATGTTTTCACTCAGCTTCTTAACACTCATGGCCTCCACCGGTGAAATATGTTTGTGTATAGATTCTCTTCATATGATGTTGAAAAGTGAGTGCATTACAAGCACCTCCATGCGGAAATCAGTACATTTAGAAAGAGACCTTTCAACATTTCCCCCCACAGTGCTGGGAGCAATTGGCAGTTGAGTGTTATTTACTCTACTGGATAGCTCTTTTCTCTCTCTCTCTCTGAGTGTCTCAAACACACGCACATCAGGCCTCAATGTGTTGTTAGAAGATTGCGAACACACCCCAACCGAGCAGCTTGCCATCTGAGCGATAAGACGGGTATATGCCCCAACTCTGGATGAAGACAGGAATTTTGTTTGGTCTGTAGTGTAGTTTACCTACCAAAAAGGCATATTTATTATGATTTGTGGATTAATATTATGACTATTCTACAGACAGATTTTATTCTTTTGTGTTTTTTCTTGATATCATATTCAAAACCTAATAACTTCACATATATTGGACCCCTGATTAAGAAACAGTCCAAAAATCAGTCAAGTCTTGCTCTTGTTAAGCTACAGCAGTGCCTTTAGATCAGCCTCTGAAGAGCTCTATTACAATTTGTTACCCTGTCATACACACACACACACACACACACACACACACACACACACACACACACACACACACACACACACACACACAGAAAACTTGCTGTTGTCCCCCCGTCTGTCAGTTTTGTGCCAACTCCTCCAGCTTTACAAATATGATAAGGCCAGAGCTGCAAGAACTCTCCCTGCACTGTGGTAATGGTTAACCAGATAATTCGTCTAGGGGTGGGAATAGAAAACTGTCAGAAGTTATTCTGCCGTCTTTTTTTTTGCACTTGCCCGCCTTCAATGAGTTGAATTCATTCATAGTAGGACTCAGAATGGAGGACACATCGCAACAAGACAAACAAGAGTTGGAATATAAAAATCCAAGTGAGGAGGAAGGTAAGTTTTTTAAAGATTAATCTCTTCTTTGCAAATTGGCTGCTCAAGCATTTCCACACCAAAAATGGTGAAGGAGCTGGTTTTGTCTTTGCATTTACTGCGGGGCTCTTGGTTAACTCAGATGTAGACCTTTGATCAACATTTAAACAATATTACAACTCTGTCTGTTTTCAAAGTTTGCCAGTGTGTAGCTAGGAGAACAAAATATCTTTATAAAGAAAGTCTTTCTATTGCCATGAGTCACGCACATTACAAAGTCATGCATAACAAATGCAGCTCAGTTTGTCTTTGGATTTCTAATGCACCATATGAACGTGATTTCTGTGCATGGCTTTGTGTTTCAAAGGTGGGATCCGTCGCCGATTGCGAGACAGGGACCTTCTCAGGAAGAGAAAGGCCGAAGCAGAAGAGAAGGAAACTAACCAGTGGGTTTTTGGGTAAATTTGTAGTAAAAGCACAGACTGTGTTAGCGATGCTGCCTATGATTACCGCTATACTCATGGAGAAGTCTACAAATTTCAGCACTTAAGTGCAGTAGAAGAAAGTGGTGGTCCTAGCCAGAAAAGTTTAGTAGCCTGCTTTGTAAAACTGTGTTTTACAGTACATGCTGAAAACACTATCAGCACTCTGGCTGCTTATCACTCTGGTTTATATTGAATATGGAGCAAGAGGAAAGCAAAGGTTGCTCTGCTCTTTCTATTGACGCCACAGATCTGGGTCAAGGACTTTGTACTATTAGCTTTGCAAAACTGTCACAAAGAGCTGTATCAATGTCCACTATTGTTGAAGTTAATTGCAACTGCGGTGCTCTCTCAGGGTGGAGAGCCAACGGAAAAGATCAAGAGCTGAGAACAAGAGCGGTGCCAAGAAGAGAGGGAGACCCAGGAAGACTGAACCTACACCGCAGCTGTCTGCTGTTCAGGAAGAAGCTGAAGCACTTCAGGAAACTCCTGCAGTCGTGGTGGTACCCGAACCTGCCGAGGTTATTCAGGACCAAATAACCGGCTCTCTGTCTCCGCTGTTTGGGTTGGAATCACAACCAGCTTCAGTTTTTTCTGTTCCTGCAGCAGTGCTTGAGTCTATCCAGATTTCTGCTCCCGCTACAACTCTGGATTTTGCTGCTCCAGTTCCCGTCCAAGAATCAGCTCCTGCTCCAGATGCTGTCTTAGTCCCAGCTCAGTCCCTAGACTCTGTTCCAGCTGTAACTCCTGCTCCTCCCTCAGCTCCTCCCCAAGTGGAGACCCTCTATACAGAGTCACAAGGCAAGGAGGCCCCAGGCCAGGTCCTGATTGAGGACTTAGGCCCAGATGAGGATGAGGACATCTCTCCATCGCAAGGAAACAAACGCACTAATGAAGGTTTGTATGTTGTAAAAATACAATGAAAAAAAAAACCCAATACATTGAAACATTATCTGGTTCAAAAGGTTAAATAATTCTTAAACTGTTTGTCTTTTTTTTTTTTTTTAGATTTGAGTGAAACACTTTCGATCAACGTGCCTGAACAAAATAACGTGTACTCAGTTCCAACCGTCTCCGCTCAGCCTATGGCACAGGAATATTTTCCAGGAAATTAAATGCAACTTTTTTTTTTCTCAAATGCACTGTTAAGATATGCTTTATATATGCAAGGCCTCGTCACAGATTGTAACTGAGTATTTTTCGTCTTCTTCGTTTTTTTTGTTTAGTGTGCACACACAGGACGAGGCAAGTCTTTGCTTATTTGAAAGATTTATGAATTCAAACAAAAGCTGTATGCTTATTTATTTTGGTTGTGCTTGACTGCAAAGCTTATGATCTTTTTTTTTTTTTATATACATTCAATGTAGTACACAACCAGTTTCTCTGGCCTTTATTTAAAAGTTAAGGGTATAAATTGCTGGTAATTATGTATTCATAATTGTGGAATTATTTTTACAGAAATTTTGTAAAAGTTACTATTTGTCTAATAAAAGTCACTGCTGCATCATTTAACGGTAGTCGTTATTATAGGAGTCATCGGCTGTAAAACACATCCACACGCAAATGACAAATACATGAGTGATATAAATTAGAATTAACTCAATTTTCATTAAATGAAATAATTATGTAACCATTTTGTTCACATGTGACATTTTATAAGAATATATACTCATAAAGTGTCTATAGAGTCAACCTGTTTTTGTGTGTGTGGGGTCTGCTTTGACCATCATCAGTATGTTAATCATTTATGAATTTGTGTAACATTTTCACGGAGATGAGAAAATTGGCCTTAGTAATGTGTACGAGTGTACAAATGATGTTCGGATTTTACTCTAATCGATTTAAAGACTCCCAAAACATCTCTCCTCTCTGGTGAGTGAAATTCTGTGATGTTTGGTGTACAGTTTGAACAGCATATCTGTAGATTGAATCTGTGGCTTATCTGTTAAGTCACATGTAGTAAAACATTAACCCTATCTGCTATTGGCTACTGGTAGTGCTTATAATTTACTCATTTGCACTACATAAAGAGGTGAAAAAAGTACTGGTTAAAGCTGCAATAACTGATTAATTAGTCAAATTACAGAAAAAAAAGGTCAAAGATGCTCTACTGGATTGAGATCTGGTGACTATGGAGGCCATTTAAGTACATGGAACTCTTGGTGTTGTTCAACAAACCAGGTTGAGATGATCTGAGCTTTGTGAGATTATGATATCCTGCTGGAAGTAGCCAACAGAAGATGGGTGCAGTGTGGTCATAAAGGGGTGGACATGGTCAGCAACAGTACTTGGGTAGGCTGTTTAGATGATGCTCAGTTGTTATCAATTTTATTGGAATTCCACGTGAAAGACCAATACAAAGTGGTGTACGTGTGAGATGTGGAACAAAAATCATACATGATTCCAAACAGTAATTACCCCAAAAGTGGGGTGTGCGTAATTATTCAGCCCCCTGAGTCAATACTTTATAGAACCACTTTTTGCTGCAATTACAGCTGCCAGTCTTTTAGGGTTTGTCTCTACCAGCTTTTCACATCTAGAGACTGAAATTCTTGCCCATTCTTCTTTGCAAAACAGCTTCAGCTCAGTCAGATTAGATGGACAGCATTTGTGAACAGCAGTTTTCAGATCTTGCCACAGATTCTCGATTGGATTTAGATCTGGACTTTGACTGGGCCATTCTAACACATGGATATGTTTTAAAATTGATTCATGTTTGTGGCTGGAATGTGACAAAATGTGGAAAAGTTCAAGGGGGCCAAATACTTTTGTAACACTATACATTTGTAAATACTTTGTTGGTACATTCACTCTGGGATTTGGTTGCACTGTCTCTTCGCGGGGTGTCTTAAAGAGTTACCTTGTATATATGGAATATGTAACAGAGTGGAGAGATAGTCTTGATATGATAGAGAACGTACAGTTACAGTGTAACCTTGGTTCTCTGAGTGAGAGACTCTCTCCATCTTCAGGCTGCTCGGAGACGCGTTCTGATCAAATTATCACCTGTGTCGCGGTTGCACAGCTGTTTTATACGTAAGCTGGGGTGTGGCCGGGCTAGCCGGAGTGTCTTAAAGAATTATCCACATGCCACAACCAAGGGGAGTCATACCCGTACATATGGGATATGTAACGGAGTGGAGAGACAGTCTCTCACTCAGAGAACCAAGGTTACACTGTAACCCTACGTTTTCAGTGGGAGAAATGTTTCATCACTCATCCAAGTGACTTCAGTCTCTGCAAACTTCTCCCACTGAAAACGCTATGTCCAGATGAACAGAATCAACTTTTTGGGATTTCCCTACCTGTATGATTGAGCACACATTAAGACATTTTCACTGCTGATAAACTATTGCCTTATTTTCTTTTGAGAAACCATGCAAATTGTAGCCTTAGACATTTGTTCTTAACTTAGGTGTGGTCTTCTGCTGCTGTAGCCTATCTAGTCCAAGGTTCAAGAAATGCTTTTCTGCATAACTTGTTTGTAACTAGTGGTTATTTGAGTTACTGTTGCCTTCCTATTGGCTCCTCTGGACATTCTGCCATCAACAAGACATTTTCATCCAGAGAACTACTGCTCAGTCAGACCCTTCTCTTTGAACCCTAGATCATCTGGCACCAACAGTCATTTAGAGTCACTCTTAGATCAACTTTCTTCCTAATTCTTATGCTCAGTTTGAACTTCAGCAGGTCATCTTACCCATATCCGCATGCCTAATGCACTGAGTTGCTGCTAAGTTGAACAGGTGTATCTAACAAAGTGACCAGTGACTGTACATATGTTAGTGTAATATTAATATACATGTAATTACTGATTTTGACAGATATATTAGTGCTTAAGCTGCAATGATCTCTTGTAGTTTTTGAGGGGAATTTAACCTCAAATGCCAAAAATTACAATTCATTGTGTATTTTTGTGAATTGTGTACAGCCAAACCTGTTGAAAAACTCCTCCATACAGAGCTAGATAAATGCAGGATAGTATAGAGCACGATAGACTGAGCATGTACTACATTACATTGATTTTGTTTGTGCTATGGTTTGCCAATATTTATTTATTTAATTATTTCAAACGCACACTGTATTAAACGTGTCTTGACTGCCCCCTTTCGGTATAAAATATTGCTTCATCATTCAATGTCGTGTTATTCTACAGCACATGTAACTACATATTATTTTTAAATCACGCACGGGTAATTTAAGCGAAACGGCAGCAAAATAAGCCCGAAACCATCGAGTCCACAGCAATGACACTTACACAGGGGGTTCAGACGAGCCGACATGTTTCAGTTTAACGCGTGAAGCATACTTGGTTGGCCAACAAAAAAGTCTAGCATGCACTTCCGCGTTGATAGACTCTCCAGTCTCAGCCGCAACAACGGCAGCTAAAAGCTCACCGTTTCAGAACTGTCGTTTCTCATTGTGTTAATAAGATGAGTCCGCTGTGTGACTGCTGCTCCGAGCACATGAATAAACTGAACCAGCACGTTTCTGTGATGCGAAAAGAAATCAAGAATCTGAGGTATGTTTGTAACCGGGTATGTTAACAATTTTGCACCGCCACGTGTTCTTCTCACGAGAGACTTTTTTCTATTTTAAGAATTAAACAAATTAAACGCCGTGTTCTGTTTGGCCTTTTAAGTTTTTTTATGAGGTTCCATTAATATTACACGCTCATTCTCAACATCTCTAACAGGCAGACGCTGGACAGTGCAATTAGAGCTCATCGGAAACAGCTGCTGGCTGTTCAGGCTGCAGTGTCGAAAATTGGACTCAGCAAAGAAGACGATAAAACGCCAGCACCTTCATCACCTTCACCGGCAGCATTAGAGCGAGGTAGTTACCACCAGCCCTTGACTAAGGACGCAGTTAAATTAAATTTCAGTGTAATTTACTTGAAATTACAATCTAAATATATTTACCTAAAATACTTACAGATAGTACATTAGAATAAGGGATTGACATATAATTTTTTTTCCAGGAAAACAGTTAATTATATTATAAATAAATATTTAGTATATGTATTTAAGTACTGGTAATTTAGCTGAAATATATTAAAACTATCCTCATCTTACATCATAGGTATGCTGTACTTTTTGTGGTGTAGGCTGTATTATGGAGTGACTTAAACTTGCTTGATTTCCAGGTATTTTACAGAAAAGAAGGCGCAACTTATATTGTAATTAATTATAATTACGACATAACTAATTTTAGTGTGTCGTTACCTTTTAATTTTGTAGCGAGACAATATTATTCCAGCTTAAACTGACAGTACCCTGTTCTTTTGTAGTCGGGGGAACTATTATGGAGTCACTTAACTTTGCATTTTTACATTTGTATTATTAAAGTGAGACTCATGGAACTTTTTTTTTTTTATTTGCTTGTGTATTTGGGTTAATTTCCCACATAGCAAACAATAGTTGAAACTGTGTGATTCAGCCTGGTGCCTCAAATATCACCAAACTAGAAAGAAGGAAGCCATGCTGACATTTTCAGGGTATTTTGCTCAAAAGCCGAAGACTTGAATTGTTTGTCATTAAGTCATGTATCCAATTTAATAATTTCAGCACTAAAATAAATGTTTACTGTATATATATATATATATTAGTAAACCCCCCCCAAATAAAACAATTGTGGAATAAAAGTGAGTTCAAAAGATAAATTACAGGCCAAGTTAAACACAATGTCTGTGTTACAAAACCTGGAGCTAATATTCTTATCATTGCAGGAAACATCCAAACCGTCCCAATCGGTTACATTAGTTCCTGTTTTTCTGTGAAGAATGGGACTCCCCGGCAGCCCACAATATGTGGCCCTTCAAGGGCAGAACTTCGAATCCACCAGAGTGTCTTCAACAACCCGGAGCATGCTCTATTAGGCCTGGAACAATACTCCCATGTCTGGTAGGTTCCATGTGTGTGTCTGTGTACAACACGTTACTATCCAAATATTATTACCCATCTTGCAAGGTATTTTATTTTACTAATTTTAACTAAACATGTACACATAAAGACTATTTCTCATCATCTGCCTTTCATTGTCATCTTTACAGGATCATTTTTCTCTTCCACAAAAACGGGCACCTCAGTTACAAAGCCAAAGTGAGGCCGCCCAGGCTGAACGGGCAGAGAGTCGGTGTGTACTCGACACGCAGTCCTCATCGACCCAATGCGTTGGGCCTAACGCTGGCAAAGCTGGACAAAATACAAGGTCAGTGTCACTAAACACGTGTGTATTCTGATCTGAGCTGATTCATTTATTTATATATATATATATATATATATATATATATATATATATATATATATATATATATATAAATAAAATATAATTATAAATATAAAAATATATTTTTTTATATTTTTATTAAATTTTTTTTATTTATA
>VURO01020531.1:0-12711 GCA_015108175.1 Pelvicachromis taeniatus
CTGTTTGATGAACCTTTAGACAAATTCTGAGATGAATAAATAAAAGTAAACAGCCGGATTATTTCTGCCTTGGACTCCATCACGACATCCCTCCTCCTCTTACCCGGGGCCGGGTCGCGGGGCAGCAGAGAAGCGCACTACTGAGAATACAGTAAATGTTCTCCTCCCCTCAGTTCTCCTCATCCTGTCTGCTGTTAGTGTCACCCTGGTCTGGTTCATGTTGTTTTGATGCTTCTCAGTATTCCATTAGAGAAAAGTCGCCTCTGCCTAAAATAGTTTTTGGACCAACACATCCTAATGTTGGAAAATTACACTTCCTGCACTTATTTTTTCCCACTTCCAGCACTGCGCTCACAGAGGTCACTGATGCTGTTCCTGGATCTGCTGGAGCCACTCTCCTAGCCTGGGAGTCACCGCACAGAGTACTCAGATTACCACTGGGACCACTGTTACCTTCACCCTCCACATCTTCTCCAGCTCTTCTCTGAGCCCTTGGTATTTCTGCAGCTTCTCGTGATCCTTCTTCCTGATGTTGCTGTCATCACTACATCCATCACTACGGCCGTCTTCTTCTGTGTATCTACCACCACTATGTCCGGTTGGTTGGCCACCACCATGTTGTCCGTCTGTATCTGGAAGTCCCACAGGATCTTGGCTCGGTCGTTCTCCACCACCCTTGGGGGCGTCTCCCATCGTGACCTCGGGACTTCCCGGCCGTACTCGGCACAGATGTTTCTGTATACTATGGTGGCCACTTGGTTATGGCGTTGCATGTATGCCCTGCCTGCTAGCATGTTGCCTCCTGCTGTTATGTGCTGGGTTGTCTCGGCTGCACCTGGGGTCTTACCTGGTGTGGTATCTGTTGTTGTTCAAAGTAAAGATACAAAATACAAAACTGACATTTGTTTTCAGGAGTCGGAGGGCAGCTGGAGGGGAGGTTTAACCACCCTGTCTGTGGAGTCACAGTGATCACGGCCGTGTGCAGGCGAGCCTCCCTGACGCTCTGAGATGGAGACCATCAGGTGGAGCGACGTGGAGCTCTGATGGAGCGACGGCTCATCGTAAACATGCTTTCTGGCCTCCAGTCTGTTGTGTGCCGGCGAGCTGACTCTATAAATAACCAAGTGGAAAGAGGAAGTCAGAGCGATGCCTGACTCATCCGACTGGTCATCCGTCTGTCTGTCTGCAGCAGGAACAACACCGCCATGCTGCCTCCACTGCACGTCGTCTGCGTCCTCTCAGGTGAGTGTCCCCTGTGGGTCGGGGCTGTGGGTGTCTGTCTGAGGCTGCTGGATCAGCACAGAAGGTCAAAGTCTGCAGTTCACGCAGGCGAGGAGAAAATCTTTGAGGACTGAAAGCTTTGTGTCCAACACGGACGCTTCTTCCAGGCTGTGGTTTCACAGACCAGAAGCCACGGCAGGAATTTAAGGACCTGTCTGCTGTCAGGACTTTTTCTCTTTGGATTTAGTTTTTGTCTGTTTGGAAAACTCAAAGTGTTACAGTTTTACCAGGAGAAGCTCCAGACTGTGAGAAAGGTGAGACCCGCAGACGGAGCAGGTGGAGGTCAGACCAAAGACACCTCACACCGTCAGTCGTCAGTGGACTAATCAATGCAATCCAATTTTATTTATACAGCTCCAAATCACAACAACAGTCGCCTCGAGGTGCTTTAAAATGTAATGTAGACCTTCAATAATACATTATATGTCATATGACCCCCTATGAGCAAGCACTTTGGCGACAGTGGGAAGGAAAAACTCCCTTTTAACAGGAAGAAACCTCCGGCAGAACCAGGCTCAGGGAGGGGCGGGGCCATCTGCTGCCACCGGTTGGGGTGAGAACCGATTAAACCATTGGTGATTTGGAGTCCTCGGATTGGTCAAATCAAACCTCTAAGTTGGTTATAGAAAAAAAAACTCCTGGCTGTAAAGGGGCGTGGCCTCCATGTCAGCCTTAAACTGAGCTTAAATGCTAACATCTCATTATAATTTACTACTAATATGTCCTGTAATGATGAAGTGATCAAAGTTCCGGCGTATAAAAATCAGCGGTTTCCTGTCGCTGGCCTAAAACAGTGAAGCACATGAAGAAGACCACAGAGCGTTGACAGGTCACGACCCCGCCTCCTCCGGTCTTCCGTTTCCTGTCTGCTTGTTTTAAAATGACTCATTGACCACTTCGTACACCTGTCTCTGCTCACCTGCTCTTTCCTCTCAGTTTGCCGCCGCCTGCTGAAATGTTCATGAAGTCTAAAAGAGTGAAAAATAAACAGGACTCACATTCGTTCTTCCTGCTCTTGGAATCGTTTTTAAATCATTTCTCGGGTTTGCGGCTCGTCTTGTAGCCTCTGAGCTCGGTCAGGCCGTACTTCTCTGGCATCATGTCAGCTGGAGCAGCAGCGTCAGTGGTGATGATGATGGTTTCCAGTATCGGCTCTCTGCTCTGACATCATCAGGTGTGACTCTTTTACTCACTCCTGTGTTTGTCTTCCTGTCAGCGCTGACCTGTGTGTCAGCGGTCACCATGGAGACGGTGGTGGGCCACGTCGGGAGGAAGGTGACGCTGCCGTGTCGCACAGGGACGGTCCAACAGGGCGGAGTGGAGGTGTGCTGGGGGCGGGGCAAACCTTCGCTGTTCACCTGCCACAATGCTGTGATCACCAGCGCTGCAGCCCACATCACCTACAGGAAGTCGCACAGGTGAGCGCAGGTGTCCGTCCCATCGGAACAGACCGCAGTCACCTGTTAGCACGTCGAGTGAAATGAGCCTTCGTCTGTCCTGTGCAGGTACTCGGTGTCTGCCTCCTCCTCCTCTCTGTCCATCTTCCACTCCCGGCCGACAGACTCGGGTTTCTACCACTGCAGAGTTCAGGTGCCCGGACTCTTCAACGACCACACCTTCACCGTCCACCTCATCATCATCAGCAGCCGTATGTCCACACACACGTCTGTTCAGAGCACCGAAAACGAAGTGAAAACTTCAACATTTGTTTGTGTGTGGCCTGCAGCTCGCTCTGTGGCTGTAACAGGAACGCGCTCAGCCGGGGACCTGAACGCACCGTACACCACCACAGGTACCAGCTTCTCGTACTTACTGCTTTTCTCGTACAAGAGTCCCCCTGCTGGTCATTGGAAAGAATGCAGGTGTGTCACCATCTTTCCTTCATGGTCTGTAGTTTGTGTTTGAGGAAACTCGGCTGCAGGTGAGCTACGCCCATCCTTTAGATAAAAAACTGTTCCACTGCTCGTTTGGCGCTTCAGGAAGCTGCTCGTTAGTTAAACAGGACAGGAAGCTGTTTGTGTAGCACTGCGTTACCCAGCGCCTGTTTCTAAAGTAAGGTCACGGCCGTGACCCTGTGAGCTTCATGCAAACACGTCTGCATGTTCAGTCGGAGCTACAGCATCTTTAAATCTGAACACAAAGCCGAGTCGGACGTAAACAATCATCGTCTGTTGGTCAGGTCACATCGCCCAGCAGACAGGAAGTGATGTCACAGGAGACGACGCCACAGAGCCAGTGATGGCTCTGGTTCAGGTACAAACACTTCCTGTTTGTTTGTTTGTTTGTTTGTTTTTTGTTTGTTTGTTTTATTCGTGTCTCTTTGTTTGTTGATAGTCAGCTGAGCAGCAGGTAAACGTTCTGCAGACGTTTGTTGGAAACACAGTGAGAGCCTCCTTCCTCATCTTCATCCCAGCTCTGCTGCTGACTGCAGCTTACAGTCAGTACACACACACACACGCACGCACGCACGCACGCACACACACACACACACACACTTACAAACTGTTTCTTTTCTTTTGTGTGAAACAGCGCCATTGTCCCATAGGATCACGTGTTGTGGTTGAAAGCGGTACTGCAGCTGTAGTATATGAATGGTAAACAGCGCCCCCACATTTAAACAGCTGTTTAGTGGTCACAGCTGGTACTGCTGGTATGGTGGCGCTGTAGCGCTCCTCGTTAGTATAGTGAGTATTCCCGCCGGTCACGGGGCCCATAGGTGTAACGGAGAAATGGCCAATCACACCTCCCCGATGGGAGGAGTGATTGGCCTCCCCGATGGGGAGGTGTGTTGTCTGTTTGACCTCCATTATTGATACTTTCACAATAAAAGAGCTGATTTATTTAGAGATGATTTATCATTCTGTGTCTCGGCTGACTGCAGGTTTCCGACTACATCTGCAGGTCATCGTTAATAATATGCACACTGCCATTCCTGTTCAGCCAATCACGTTCATTCACAGCCTGATAGCTGGTAGCCGCCGTCCTGACCCCTGACCCGTTATCTCTGACTGAGGTTTAGGTTTTGTTGAACCGGCTAACTCTGGATCTGTTCACGTAAACAGGAAGTGTGTTTGTGTTCCTGCAGGAGTCTGGAGGTCTAAACAGGAAGCAGAGAGGAGGCCAGACCAATCAGAGGAGGAGGAGAGCAGCGCCGTGTGAGACTGACCTGATTAAAAGAGCTCGAGAAGCCAAATAAATGTGCTGCACTGACCAGCGTCAGTCTCAGACAGCGTTCGCTCAGGTAACGCCACCTGTCTGACATCATCAAGCACGCACCTTCAGTCACCTTCATCCTCATGCTCGGTCTGAGCTCCAGCAGGTCGTCTCCACGCGTCTACGTGCTGTGAGCTGCTGGCCTGTGATTGGCTGATTAAATATTTGGAGTAATGGTGTACCTAATAAAGTGGCAGCTCTGCCTGTTTTCTTGTTTCACGTGTTCGCAGAAGGCAGCTGATAAAAATAAAACACTGGCTCAGGTCTCACAGCAGGACACGCCCCCTCACCGCTCTGAGCTGCCACTTTATTGGGTACACCTGTTGGGACAGCTCGCTGCCGGTCAGAGCGAACGTCAGGACAACGATGGCTGAACGGGGCGTGGCTGCTGACGTCACGCGGGCTGCTGTGCTGGCATTTCATCTGCAGGGTCTCCTGGCTGCAGGCGCCGGACGTCTGCTTCATATCTGCGATTAGACCATAGCCATACACTCCTTTTTGCACATGTTGTGATGTCTGTGATCGCCGTTTGGAAGCTTTCCCGTTTATAAAACTGAAAACAGTGCAGGTGAGGCCACCTGTGGTCACGTGACCCTGTCAGCATCAGCAGGCCGGCGGCGGGTCACGTCGGCGAGCCTGTTTGCAGCACCAGTCTCGGCCTCGTGGCTGTGCAGGACACACACGTCAGGGGGTTTTGTGTTGTTGGTTACTCAATAAGTGTCCAAACGTCCCCACCAGCTGTAGTACTGCTGTCAGACAGCAGGGGGCAGCCGCCGAACACGTGTCATTTCATGGTCAGCAGCTCAACAGCGCCACTCTTTCAGATAGGACGCGTTGTGGATAAAAGGAGTACTGCAGGTTTAGAAGAAGCACCACTCCTGTTAGTATAGGGCCCGCCACGTGTAGGTGTGATGGAGAAACAGCCAATCAAATCGCAGCTTTTCAGCCAATGAAAAAAAAAGCTGATTTTTTTTTCCTTATTGTTTTTGTAGAAGCAACAAAAGCAAAGATGTGACTCTCATGAGCAGAAGTGAGACAGAGTGGACTTTAGTGTCACGTACAGATAAACAGTGTAGCCACATTCAGCCATAATGACTTTCGTTGGCTCGTGCTCCTCAGCTTTACATGAGCATGTAGAAGAAATCACAGAATAGCAGAAATTGGCAGTGGGAGTAATAATAATAATACTGATAATAACAACAATAAAAGGAGAGGGAAAAAGTATGAAATTATTCAATCTTACAGAGTAGAGAAGAAGTTGGTGTTTACAGATTGAAGTGACAGTGTGCAGAGTCCTGTAAGTGTAGTGAGTGTGTAGTGGTGTGTATGGAATGTCAGCAGTATAAAAGCCTGATGGCTTGTGGGTAAAAACGGTCCCTGTGTCGGGTAGTGCGGGACTGGCAGCTCCTGGACCGCCTGCCGGACGGCAGGAGTGTGAACATTTTAGGACATCCTCAGGCGTCAGAAGTCAAACGCTATCAGACAGAGAGAAGCTTCCTGCAGGGGGAGCTGTTGTCAGGTCCCAGCTGAAGAGATTTTCGATGACGTCATCAACGTGCGACAGTGGAAGACCTCACCACAATTCTACCATAGTTCAGGCTCGTAACGAGAAGGTACGTTTCTTGTTCTCCCTCTTGTCTGTACTTTTGCCACAGTTGTGTAATATTAAGTTGCGGTTAGGTTGTGTAAGCTGCACAGGCATGTGAGAGAAGGAAAGCTCATTTATGTACGATAAACTAAATCACAGTTGCATTATTTTTGTCCAGCTAATTGGTTCGAGTTAGCGGCGGCGGTGGTGAAGCGTGATGTAAAAGAATACTGGGTAGTAATTCTTTTATACACATTTCAGCAAATGGACGAGCTGAAAGCTTACGAGGAGCCTGCATCCTTTCTGTCGTTCTTCTTTTCTCTTTTTGCTACTGCCACTGTCGGGATGACAAAAAGCCGTCAGGGCTCAGGTGTCACACTAAAAAAGTGTCAGGTGTCAGACCCTGAGACCTGACGGCTTTCTGCCTGAAACACCTCAGGATGTCCTAAAATGTACACCGTACGGCAGGAGTGTGAACAGCCTGTGGCGGCGTCCTGTGGCGTCTTCCTCATGCAGCGCGTCTGCAGAGGTCCTGCACGGTTCAGTCCTGGTGATGCGCTGAGCTGACCTCACCACCCTCTGCAGGGCTTTGGTCCAGAGCACTACAGCTGCCCACCAGGTGCTCATGCAGCCAGTCAGAGTACTCTCAGTGGTGCATCGGTAGACGTTTGTGAGTATTCTGGGGTTCATGCCGAATCTTCTCAGGCGCCGCAGGAAATAGAGCCGCTGTCTCGCTGCTTTTGTGGTCACACCAACATGGTGTGACCAGCTCAGATCCGTGCTGATGTTGATGCCCAGGAATCTGAAGCAGCTGGCTGTCTCCACCTCTGCTCCTGCGGTGTGGATGGGGGTGTGACGTTAAGCAGCAGGTTGTTGTCGCGGCACCGTGATGTCAGTGAAACAGAGCCTCACAGTGTCTGGTGGTCACGTGTGAAACTGCACACTCACACTGATAAACGTTTCTAATAATCTCAATCAAACAGAAAGCTTGTAAAGATAAAAGCTGTGAGAGCGGATGGATTACTATCATCACGTCAAGTCTGAAATAATATCGACAGTGATGTTGGACACCACAAAGCAGATTTGAGAAAAAGCTCGATAAAGTCAGACCTGCTGTTACTGGCCAGCAGGTTATTGTAACCTGAGGAAAGACTTCTCCAAACAGCTGCAGTTACAACACCTCACACATGAATGATCCTTCTGTGTCAGATCTACGCCGTAACCTGTACACATTTACAACGCGGCGTGGACCTTCAGAGAAATGTAACTACACGTCAGGCCGCCATGGCGACTCGAATGGCGTGGGAGGTTGTGGATGTTTCCTGTCACGATGTAAGTCAGGACGTAGAAGTCTACATCGAGCTTTATAAGATGAACCAAACTCAAAATAATAATAAATGCATCAAAAATATAATCATAATGTAGTGCTGTATAAACGGTATCAGCACCATCCACTACAAAGAAACTCGAGCAGTGAAACAGCGCCACTGTGTTCAGAGGTGGTACTGCAGTGTGTGCGCCACAAACCTCCCACAGGAAAACGGTTTATTTCACTGAAACATGAACATCAGACAAATGATTTACTTTAACCCAAAATCACTTTTTTTGTTTTTGCAGGCTTAAAAAATGTTTCTCTGAAATGTTTGTCACGAGTGGAGCTGCAGATGCTCCTGACAGTGGGCAGCTGTGCTCTCACAGAGGAACCAGGGAAGTGAAAGCATCCAAGGCTCAGTCACAGGAAACAGCCTCCATCAGCTGGTGCAAGCAGGAAGCCATGGTGCCCGCCGCGCTCCACCCAGCTCCCAGACATGCCACAAACAGCTCTGTGGTGGATGCTGACGGTGTTCCCTCACAGGTGTAGCTGTGCGGGTCAACGCTCTGCAGTGAAACTAACATCTGCTCTTCTGTCAGTCGCTTTCCACCCGCAGCAGGAAGTCACATGGAACAACACAGGATCAGCTCACCTTTCAAAATAAGAGACCCGTGGCCTGTGCTGGGTCGGCCTGTCCAGGTCGGCCTCGGTGCTGGAGTCTGAGGACGACCCGAGGATGGACGCCGCTGCTGGGAAACCAACGCCGGGGTCATCCTGAGGATCTGCAGCTCGTTCAGTCTCATGCATGCGCCACACAGACACACCCTCAGGTGTGTTTGCACCGCTGCAGTTTACCGCCAAGCCCCGCCCACCACCTGAATCCTCATGTCTGTAAAGGCTGAAGCAGTAACCAAAGAGAGAGGATGTGCAGCACGTTCCTGATAAATATCAATCACTGGATTTGGTTCTTTGAGTTCAGCAGATAAAAAGTCATCAGGTTCAAACGACCAGTCATGTGATCAAAAATCATCACATGACTGATGATGTATCAAAACCAGAGTAGTGTCAGTAATGAGAGTGACACAGTGAGCCGCTCTGTGATTGGCCCCAGCCTGCGGTGAGTGGGGTGGGTGTTCCTGTGAGTGGGGTGGGTGTTCCTGTGAGTGGGCCCTGCTGTTTCCACTCCTCACTTCATCTCTGGCAGCTCAGCTGCTCTGAGGCTCGATGAGCTCCGTCATGAAGCTGGTGCTGCTGCTCGCTCTGCTCACAGGTAGCTGCTGCTGTAACACTTCAGCCACTCTGACATCACCGCCGCGTTCTTCTTCTTCTGCACATTTGAAGCTTTAATCTGCATGACGAGCCTGCTCAGTGGGTAACGAGACAGACGAGCTGCTGTGGTTTGTTACTGATGTCAGGGCTGAGGCTCGGAGGCAGAGACGTGCACAGGCGTGAGGGCGAGCTGTGGTGCTGCCTCGTGCTACAGGCTGAGGTCAGGTCAGAGGTCAGGTCAGGGGTCAGGTCAGGGGTCACCTCTGCCTCTGACCTGACCTGAGATCTGAAAGCAGAGGTTGGATCCAATGTAACAAAGCTTTCCTGTGTTTCAGTCTGTGGATGTGACAGCAGCAGGGTCGAAGGTCACGCAGGTCAGGACGTCACTCTGCCCTGTAAATATGACAGGAAGTCTCACGGCGCTCTGTCAGCGTGCTGGCAGCGAGGAGAAATCCCAACCAGAGGCTGCTACGACCAGCTGATCTCCACAGATGGAGACGAAGTGTTAACCAGAGCTTCCAGCAGGTTTGAGCTGCGGGGCCGCCTGGAGGACGGGGACGTGTCTCTGACCATAAAGAGCCTCACACACACAGACGCTGGACGATACGGCTGCAGGGTGCAGGTACCCGGCTGGTTCAACGATGACAAGCATCACTTTGACCTGAGCGTCCACACAGGTGAGTCGAACAGTGCGCGCAGGTTAGACGGCGTTGGTCGTCCTGAACCATCAGCAGCTCCGGGGGGACGAGTCCACGCTGCAGAAGCACATCTGTGAGATCCAGATGTTCACAGCTTTAGAGTCGTGGTGTTGATGTCGTGTCAACGGTCTGTTTCAGGCATCCCCACTTCCGCCGCCTCGCCGACGGACACGCCCACAGAGCCGACGGCAGCCTCTCAGACTGAAGGTGACGTCACACCTGCTGTCAGTCTGTAGTGACGGGCTGTGTCCCAATTCAGAGGCTGCGTCCTCCGGAGGCCGCATGTGTAGACCGGTGACGTCACAGCGACGCGACGAAGGCTGTCCCAATTCGTAGACAAATGCGTCCTTCATTCCCTGACTTTGTAGGACGGGTCAGGTGTCTCCTTCGTTGCCCACCATATCCCAGAATTCATAGCGCGGCCCAGCCGATTCCAGTCACCAACAATGGCGGCAGCAACTTTGTTTTAACATTACTCTGATTACTCTGATTACTCAGAAGTGTCACGGTCACTGAAGGTGCTCGTTTGACGGCTTGTTTCCTGTGTTATGACATCATCCTGCTGCTGACACGCTGTCCTGAAAACGTCCGCTTTCATGTCCCGCAGGTCACGTGACCTCCTCAGAGAACCCCCGGTCTTCCTCCTCCAGGGTGACGCACAGCAGCGAGGTGAGAAAACCACAAACCGTCAGTGTGTCGGTGCTTCACCAGCATCACTGAGAGTCATGCTCACCGTCACTGCAGCTGTTTGGAGAAGTCTTTCCTCAGATTTACACTGATTCATATTCAGCCATAAAAGGACTTCAAAGTAACAAGAAGATGTGACATTGGGCTCAGCTTCACCTGCTCCACAGTCTGCTCTGGTCCACACGCTGTGATTGGTGCGTCGACGTCAGCATCGCCATATCAGCGATCATAAAGAAGGAAAAGAACAGGAAGTTCACCAGCGGCAGAGCCGATCGCTCACGCTGATGTTCGAAACGTCAAACAAGCGTTTCGGACATCAGCGTGACGTAACGCACACCATCAGTGTCTCTAATAAAGTGTCCGTGTCTGGGCAGAGGGCGGGCCTCGCTGTGACGGTGATGTCGTGTTTTTCAGGGATCGCAGACGACGGCGCCACTGATCTCCGTCCTGCTGGTCTTGGTGTTTCTGCTCACGCTCGGTGGAGTCGTCGCCGCCGGTGAGTACGAGAACGAGCCCGTCTGTTCTCACTGACTGGAGGAAGTCGACCATCGCCAGTGTGGCGATAAACGCACACTGAGCGTTGGTGATGCCCGAGTACCGGCTGGTCCCTGTACTCCTGTTTCTATGTGTTTGTGTTTCCACGGTGATTTTATCGTCTGCACTGAGCTTCGTCCTCATCGTGTCCTTTGTGTCTCTGCAGCGAGAAGACTGAAGCAGCTCGTCAGCGCGTGAGTGAACTTCCTGTTTTCTGATTAAATAGCCTCGATCGTCGAGGACGCCGCTGACAAACCCTGAGTCGGGTGTGACCTTCTCGGCCTGCTGGCCTTCAGCGCCCTGCGATCATCGCGCCGGCGTCTTCACATGACTGAGCGCGCTCAGACTGAAACTCACAGATAAAAGAAACCCACAAACCACGCGGGCGATTTCAAACGAAGGCGAGCTGAACAGAAAGTTTCAGATGGCGTTGAAACGCCGAGCCCGCTGAATCAGCGAGGAGAGGAAGCCTCTGAGGTTTACAGCCTCCTCATCCTCACCCGGCCAGGCGCTCACCGCTGAAATGTCAGAGCTCATGCTCAGCCTGAACCGCAGCGTAAGCAGAGTCAGGGGCTCGCCATGGGAACAGGAAGTGACCTTTCAGAATCTGCTGTGAGTCATTTTACTTTGGAAAATCCAACTCATCCCTCATGGTGAAGCAGGAAACAGGAATAGAAATGGTCATCGCTGAAAATGTCAGTTATCAGAAGCACCGACACAGTCATCGTCTAAGCTCGGAGCTTCTCTACAGGAAGTCTTTTATTCTGTAGAGGAAGTCACTATGATGTCATGGTAAACTGATGTGTGGCTCTTGTGTCTCAGCCCCCAGCAGAAGGTCAGCCCGCCTCAGCAGGTCCAGTTCAGGTCCACGTCGTCCAGTCTGCAGCTGCAGAGCTGCACCGTGGACAACATCTACCAGATGGAGAGCGGCGGCGATGGCAGCAACGGTGGCGTTGACGAAGGCGGAGGTGAAGATGGGGGAGACTATGAGTACTGCCCTTGAGTTCCCACCCACTCAGACTGGAGGCGGGACGATGACAGGAAGCCGGAGCGAGGAGGTTTTAGAGATGGCTTTGCTTTGAAAGTGTCCAATCAGAGAGCTCCAGGTGTGCTCCCATGTGACTAACAGCACCTTCAGATGGGAGGTTCTGTAGGCAGAGGGGTGTCACAGGCTCGAACGTGTAAATAAAGATGTAGCCAGCTTTTATTCTGAAAGGTTTTTTCAGATTTAACCTATAAGAAGCCAGGGTGACACAGGTGACACGGGTGGCCCCGCCCATTTAAACACGCCCTTTTAAAGTTTTGAAGTTTGATTGACACCTCATGACAACACGTCCTGTCTGACACTGAAGACGTTTGTCAGTCGTGGCAAACACGCTAACGCATAGCGGAAAAGGTCACGTGACACGTTTGTCACAGTGAGCCCAGCACCGATCAGCTGTCTGATTGTGGATCAATATGTTTCAAAGCACGTTTAATCAATAAAAGCATGAAAAACCAGTGACAGCGTGGTTGCTTCAGTCTGTCCTCACGCGTCACGCGTCTCACGTCTCACGCTGCTGTCACGTCCTGATCCCTGAAGCGCCACGCCGTGGAGGGGTGGAGCTCCTCGTGATGTAAACCTGCAGCTGCTTGTTGAAGGTCCACGCCGTGGACGTCAGAGCACGTGCACACCCGCTGTGACATCACTGACAGTGGGAGGAGCTATTTAAAAAAAGACCTTCAGTGACGTGTTAAATAAAATCATATCTTCTTCTTGTTTCTCCCACCTGGTTACTGCTCTTTGCTTCCACCTGGTGGCCGAACGGATGAACTGCACCTGAACGGACACCTGTCTGTGTGTGTGTGTGTGTGTGTGTGTGTGTGTGTGTGTGTGTGTGTTGGGGGGGGGTGAACTATACTATATTAAATGTTCTCTACAGACAATAAAATACTTTAATACACAGTAAATACTGCAGTATGTCTGATATTTGTATATGTAAAGTGTACTTCAGTGTACTTCAGACCCAGACACACACTCAGACACACAGACACACACTCAGACACACACTCAGACCTCCACATTGGAGAGACCAAACAGCCACATGGCACAACAGGTCAAAGGTCACTCTTTGAGGACACCAGTGTCC
>VURO01020531.1:12731-24535 GCA_015108175.1 Pelvicachromis taeniatus
GTAAATACTGCAGTATGTCTGATATTTGTATATGTAAAGTGTACTTCAGTGTACTTCAGACCCAGACACACACTCAGACACACAGACACACACACAGACACACACTCAGACACACACTCAGACACACACACAGACACACACTCAGACACACACTCAGACACACACACAGACACACACACAGACACACACTCAGACACACACTCAGACACACACTCAGACACACACACAGACACACACTCAGACACACACTCAGACACACACTCAGACACACTCAGACACACACACACACACTCAGACACACACTCAGACACACACTCAGACACAGACACACACACTCAGACACAGACACACACACACAGACACACACCCTCAGACACACACTCAGACACACACTCAGACACAGACACACACACTCAGACACACACTCAGACACACACTCAGACACAGACACACACCCTCAGGCACACACTCAGACACACACTCAGACACACACTCAGACTCACACTCAGACACACACTCAGACACACTCAGACACACACTCAGACACACACTCAGACACACACTCAGACACACTCAGACACACACTCAGACACAGACACACACCCTCACACACACACACACACACACACACACTCAGACACACACTCAGACACACACACAGACACACACTCAGACACACACTCAGACACACACACAGACACACACACAGACACACACTCAGACACACACTCAGACACACTCAGACACACACTCAGACACACTCAGACACACACTCAGACACACACTCAGACCTCCACATTGGAGAGACCAAACAGCCACATGGCACAACAGGTCAAAGGTCACTCTTTGAGGACACCAGTGTCCACGTGTTGGACAGAGAAGACAGATGGTTTGAAAGAGGAGTGAAAGAAGCATCGATGTCCACTGTGAACGGCCATCTTTGAACAGGGGCGGGGCTTAGACACCAACTGTCTGCATCTATAGTCCAGTCTGACATCCAGACGCCTTCACGCCCACGCACATCCTGGACCCTCTGACCTCAGGAAGTCACATGACAGGGTGGGGCTGGTCTCACAGGTTCACCTGTAACCTTGGCTGATTGTGAGCTGCACCCGTCTTCACACCTCGGCTCGTGTGATTAGGTGGAGGATCATTAGGGCTCCATTGTCCCTCTTGGGGGACAATGGAGCCCTAATGATTCATTGTCCCCCAATGGATCATTAGGGGTGAGGGGACTCTCCACCATCTGACCTTAGAGCTGAAGAAGCTTCTGAGATGAAACGTCTTTACAGAAGTCCAGACGCTCTTCTCTCTGGACATCAGAATGACTTTACTCTTTAAACCCGTGTATTCGTGTAACACAGTGTGAACTCGCACCACGTCACTTCATCGTGTGGACTTTTATGGCGCTGCACGCCAAACAAAGTGATTTGGTGGAAGTCGTCCACAGGCTGTCAGAAGCAGTCGAGAGCTGGAGAACATCGGAGTTTAATACACGTTACAGTCAAAGTTCACACATGAACAACGCTGTGGTGCACCCTGAGAAGTATCCCACACCAGTCCGTCACATGGTCAGATTTAAAGGCGTGAACGATTATGGTAATTAGCTGCATGGAGAGGTTATTTCCTGTTTGTAATGATGACCGCAGGCGAGGACGACCACGGACGGTTATTAAATGGCCACGCTGTTCTCGATGCGCTCGGGGCTCAGGTACGGATACGGCAGCTCCAGCTGGCTGTTGCGCTCTGCGATGGCGTCAGAGACGGCCTGGAGCTGCGCCTGCACCTCCTCCAACAGCCTGCGGTGGGCGTCGTCCCTGAAGATCGCCTCCTTGTAGTGACAGAGAGGGACCTGCAGGGGGAGACACAGGTTTAATCTGTAAAAAATAAAACTATCACAAAAAGAACATCAGGACGGAAAGAGGAGGACCTCAGAGGAGGTGCAGGGATGTAGTGAAGGAGGAGCAGAGGGTCGGAGCGACAGAGGAGGAGGCTGGGATAGGAGGAGACGAGGCAGTGATTGGCTGTGGTGTCCGAGGAGGAGGAAGACAAAGTTAACAATGAAGACGGCGTGGAAAAAGAAGAAGACAATGATGAAGAGGAGGAGCTGAGCGTAAATGTTTCACGAGGAGTGGGCGGAGCCTCACAAAGTTGATGGCTGGGTGCGACAGCCCGTTCAGCGCCATCAGGACGCGGCACGTCGTGTTCATGTCTGGCAGGAAGGACATGATGTCGTCCTCTGTGACGGCGCCTTTGACCTGCGGAGGAGGACGCAACATGGCGACCGGACAGTTTGGCACCCAGAAAGCAAAGTCCAGCTGGAGGACGGCAAGAGAGAGGAGACAAACGTGAGGCAGCGGGACACGCTCAGCAGGAAGCGGCGAGCTTTTCCCGCCTCTCGCAGCGGCTGACTCACCTGGGAGAAGTTGACGGCGGCGTGCAGGGCGGAGCAGGAGTAGATGAGCGCCGTCACAAACTTGGCCACGTCTGCTCTGGTGTGAAGACGCTGAGGGAAACCTGTGCAGACGCATCACAGTCACAATGGTCAGGCGCACGCGTGCACCTTTTCAGGCGCTCGCCTGTGCTCGTCATAAAGGTCGCCATAGTGTGATGTCACTCTGCTGGCCTCCACAGAGCCCACCCCCACCCGCCATCCATGACGCCGCTGCGCTCCAATAAGTGATTATTCTGATTACTGTCACCTAACGTTTAAACTGAAACGCACCGTTACTGAAGCCGTGTGTGCTGATGTCTGCGAGCCAGCGATGAAGCTCAGGGTCGCGCTGCACCGCGCCGTCGCCATGGTAATACAGATCCACCCAGCTGGTCACAAACCTGCCACAGATCACAGAGGATCTCCTGTCGCCATCGTTTACACGAGTTGCGCGTGTTCGTGACGTTTCTCAGGTGACGTGTGCTCGTTTACCTGTGCACTGCGTCCCAGATCCTCAGAGCGTCCTGGGCGTAGAAGCTCTGCCGCAGTTTGTCCAAACCGCGGTCGCTCAGGTCTTCGGGGACGCACAGGGTTCGATAGGAAAGCCTGGCCGACGCCCGGGACAGGAGCACCGGTAAGGTCTCCAGACCAGAACCGACAGCCTGGACGGACGAGACCAGGGAACAGAACAGATTTTACTTTGCTTGTTTGCTCTTCTCCTCCGTTTGGTTTCTGTTGCGCTCGCCGTTTCACCTGATCAAACAGCCCTTTGGAGGCCAGCAGCGACGCTCGGGCCCCGAAGTTTATCTTTAAAGATGTCTTGACGTGCGGCATTAGCAGCTGTCCATAAAAGAAACGACAGAAGAGACAGCACAAGCGATTTAAAAGTATGAACGATCGGATACAACAATTCGGTTCTCTGGTCGTCTGCGGGCGAAGCCGAGCGAGCCGCAGGTGAGCGGGGCTTACCTGGTGCAGCGGGTGTGCATCTGGAAGCTGCCGCAGTGTGGCCACGCAGCACAGCTCCGACATCATGTGAGTCCGCAGGTAATGTGAGATCAGCTGGTGACACTGGAAGTCCGCACTGTGAACCCACATCTTAGCCAAAAGCCAATCGTAGCCAGAGTCAGAGGGCAGGAAGACCGGGTTCTGAGGACCAGGTTTCTGCTGCAGCTGAGGGACGGGACCACATTGACAGGTGAACTTGGTAGACAACAGGAAACTAAAGAGAGGCGTGACTGTCGGGTTTCTGCATAAGAAGCAAACCTGGATGGCGATGGGGAGCAGCTGCCCCTGCTGGTTCAGGTGCAGAAGGCACAGCGGGGCGGACAGGTACGTCTGCTTGTCATTGATCACATTGGTTGGAACACCGTCGAGAACCTCGTAGTCCAACAGGTACATGTTGCCCTTCTGTCACAGCATACAAACACACTGGTTTAAAAAAGGCAGCTGCAAATAACGCACAGCTGGAAGTCACAGCAGCACACACCTCTAGCTCATTTTTGAGGGAGGAGCCTTCAGGCAGGAAGGGGCGGAGCATGTCAGAGGTGACGGACAGGTTTGGAGGGAGGCGGCGGGTCACACGCAGCATGAGAGGGTTGCTGCCGTTCAGGCACTGGTAGCCAAAATACCAGTCCTCCATCCAATGAGCCTTAACGAACCCTGAGACACAGAATCAACCATCTCATTACACTGTGTCAGCGAGCCCATCGAAGACCGGCTCCGCAACACCGGCCGGTCAGCGAGCCCATCGAAGACCGGCTCCACAACACCGGCCGGTCTTCGATGGGCTCGCTGACACACAGCCCATCAAAGACCGGCTCCACAACGCCGGCCGGCCAGCGAGCCCATCGAAGACCGGCTCCGCAACGCCGGCCGGCCAGCGAGCCCATCGAAGACCGGCTCCCCAATACCAGCCGGTCAGGAATTACTACACAGGCAAATAAAATCCTTGCATAGATGTTCTGTAACTAGAACAAATGAGACGTGCTGCGTTGGTTCTTACTGGCGATGTCGTTCTGTTGTGCGCTGTAGGTGAAAATCATCTCCAGCTCTGAAAAACTCTTCCAGGACTCGACTCGGGTGGCGAAGCCGTTCAGGTAGTGCAGGTCAGTGGTCGGACTGAGGACAGAGGAGCAAACACAGCTCAGGCTCAGGTTCAGACCACATTTCATTTACGATGTGCGCCCGGATGCTAGTGTTCACCTCTTCTGTGTGTAAAGAAGGTTTGGCCCAAGTTCAGACAGACTGTTCACGTCAACACACTGCGGAGCGCCGTCAGCGAAGATTCGCCATCTGTGACGACAACGCAATACAGAACAACTGAAAACCAGTTCAGTTTAAGCTGCCTGTAGCTGCCACTGAACGGATGTGAGTACGGTCCAAAGTCCAAACACGAGTCCTCAGGAAAGACACCTGATCACAACGTGAAAATGATACAACTGTGGACACAGATGAGCTGACCTGATTACCCCCAATCAGGTCACCTGATTACCCCCAATCAGGTGACCTGATTACCCCCAATCAGGTCTGTCTGGCAGCAGTTTAGTGTCCACAGTTTTATCACTTTCACGTTTTGTGTGATGGTTGATACCAATAACAGCTCGAGCTAAATTTCATTTAGGCCAAAATCAGGTCAAGGTTACGCCAACCTTGACCTGCACCAGGCCCATTCAAGGTCATAGGTCAAAGGTAATCGTGTTATTGTGTCTGGATGACAGAGGTCGCCCACAGAGTCCAGCTCGGCAGGTCTCTGGGATAAGGCCGGCCTGTAAGAGGACTTAAAGCTAAGCCAGCAGGCTAACACCAGGCACCTGATGAGCTGCTGCCGATGCTGCAGCTGTCTGAGCCTCTGCTGCTTCAGCTTCTCTTCGGTCTCCTCCTCCAGCAAACACACTGTGGACCAACAACAGCGAGAGCTCCTTTTAGATTCAAAGGAAATGATTTGCATGCACACACCTGCAGGAGGAAGTGATGAAATAAAGAGGTCTCTGTGCTTGGGTTCACGCGTCTCCGTTTCCTGCTAACGCTCACGTCACTCACACTTTCCACTCCGTAGCTCCACGTCGCCGTCTGCTGGCCGCAGCCACCTGTCGCACAGGAACACCTGTGTTTCTGACCCCTGACCTTTAGCCAGCCTGCAGACCTCCACTCTGCTGCAGTGCCAGTCCAGGTTTGGGAATCTGGTCTGAACCTCGAGCCGGAGCCGAACCAGAATCAGGCGACCCAGAGGACCGCGGGCCTGAACCCGGACTGGACACACCTGTGAGCGTGACAGGAAGTGACCCTCAAAATACAGCTCCAAGTACTGAACGTAAATGAACAATCAGGAAACTCACCGATCCCGGCAGGAGACGACTGTTAGCGTCGGTCACACGGGTGGGCGGAGTCTCGTCCTCAGAGCCAATCAGGCTGAGCCACAGGTGGCTGAAGGTTCCACAGGTGGGGCCAGGTGAGGTGTGAACGGTCACCTCAAACTCCTGACAGGAAGCCATTCTGTTGGGTGCGATGGGAACAGAGCCGGACAGCGCCACCTGGTGGCCAAAATACACCCGAGTGCAGGTTTGTGAGCCTTTCGCTTCAGACACAGGGACGATCACGCGTTGAAACGGCCGCTTTACCGGGGTTTCACCCCAAGCTCTACGCCGCTCTACTTCCTGTTTTATTAGTAAATATGAGAATCGTCACCATAACTGTAACGACCTCATCTCCAGACCATCAGAGCTGCACGAAGGTCCAGAGAGCCTCAGGAAACGTCATCAGTGTTTCCCCTGAGTCAGTAACATCCAAGCTGCTAAATTTGACACTTTTATCGATTTTCTGGAAACTTTGTTATTTTCTCTCCATGTTTGCGCTCTTTGTTTTGCACCACGACACAGAGAAAACTTCCCAGAATGCTTCACATGAACTCCCGCCGACGCTGACGTCAGCTTATTTGTTTACCTTGCTCACATTTGCCTTGTAGATGAAGGACAGTTAGCGTGGGCGTCCAGCTAACACGCTGGCTTCTCCTCACACATCCTGAAGCAGCAAACAAACACTGCTGTCTTTCTTGTCACAGGTCACGTGGTCAGCCCGACGCGGAAGCTTCCTGCTCCGTGGTTACGGGCGCCACAGAAAAGCAGCGGCTGCTCATTTCCCTGTTTCCTCCTGGTTCAGGTGACGGCTCTGGCCCGAGGGCACGTTTACAAACCCAAATCATTTGTTTATCTCACAGACCTCGATCCCCAGAAATAATCCGCAAAATCAGTATTAACTCTGCACGTACTCAGGCATACCTGACCCTCGAGTTTGTTTTAATTGAACATAAAACATAAAATACCTGACCCTAAGCCTTTTTTTGCTCACAAAATCAAAAAAAATAAAAGTGTTTTTCTTTTACCTGTCAGGAGAATTTGGTTTCTCTGAATGTTCCCGAAGATTTCTGCATGAAAAACAGGAACATGAAAGAAATAATGAACAAGAAAACAGCATGTGCAGAGTGTACACCCGTGGAGACAAAGTGTGGGAATAAAAAGCTGTGAGAAACACACAGGTAAACATACCTGCAGAGCGAGCCTCCTCTGCTGTAGCCGCACTACAGCTGTTTCTCTCCCTCACCTGAGCGCTCTGTTCAGTGCTCCGCCCATCACCACATCCTATTGGTTTAAAACAACACCTGAACAACAGGTACCAAACTGCTTTGCCGCGTTCTAAACTGATTAATTTAAACATAATAACGATCAAATACTTTACAAAAGAAACAAACACCCTAAAAAAAATGACGCATTTAAATAAACAAGATTTACATAAACGTATATACACTACCGTATATACTAAAACTGAAAAATAAAGTACATAGAAACTGCTGACTGGAAATATTGGCGTAAACATGAACAGCGAGCAGACAGGAGGTTCCATAGTGTAGCGGTTATCACGTCTGCTTTACACGCAGAAGGTCCTGGGTTCGAGCCCCAGTGGAACCACTGACTTTTGTTTTTGTTTGTTTTTATGTTGTCAGTTTGAATGTTGACCTAAGCGACTGTACGATTACAACATTACATGATACAGATTCGAATATCTGCCGAACATCTGTCGAACATCATGACGCTTAACGTCGTCGATTTTGACACAAAGCGAGAAATAAGCACAACATCCGGTTTGGACATTAACCTTCAAAGTAAAAGCGGGGGCTCTCTATTTATTAGGATTTTTCTAACGTAGCACAATGAAAACGGGTCAGATTTGTAAACATCTAAGCCGATATGTGTTTCAATTGTTTATTGAAATCCAATAGGGTTTATTGTTTTTAACTGTTAATGTTTAATTCAAATTTAAGTCAAATATTCTCCGCAAAACAAATATAATGCTTCCATGAATAAGGACATTAAACACAAGAGTCAGCTGCCCTGTGATCTGTCGTACGCTGAAGCACCTCGGAAGCAGTAAGCCCAAAACAATTATGGAGATGCCGGGGATTGAACCCGGGACCTCATACATGCGAAGCATGCGCTCTACCACTGAGCTACATCCCCACACCATGCTTAAAATGCGAGACACAAGTGTATTTAGTGGTAGCGAAGGTCGGTTACGAATCAGTTTTTGTCACTTACGCTAATTATCTGAAGCTGTCCTTACAATAAACTTCATGTAAAATAACTATTTAAACCAATGAATAGACGGTGAAAACCGGCCCAAAGACGTCTAAATACGCACGTCACGACAGCAAAATAAAAAGCTGAGAAAATGAAAGAAAACAGGCCTAATCCTTGACTTGAACGCTCCTGACATCCGCGGTAATGTGCGTGAAAGGTTGATGCCACCTGGTTGATATTAGTCGTTTTAGTAGCTGACATCAATTCTTGCGAGCAGGGACTCGCGTACTTGAGAATTTAGACCCGACCGGTAACGTCCATAACCTTTGCCGTGACACCAGATAAATATGACCGGGAAGACATTGTGACACGAGCTGCGATGGCCGAGTGGTTAAGGCGTTGGACTTGAAATCCAATGGGGTCTCCCCGCGCAGGTTCGAACCCTGCTCGCAGCGAAGTTTTTGTTTCTCAAATACACTGCAGTTTCTGGGCTGCCTCCACATCCTAACAGGTCATAACCAGGTCCGAACAGCAGTAGTCAAACCCAATCGGTTGAAACAACACATCTGTTAGGATGTGTTTGGAGCTTGGAGGTCACGTGATGGTGGAGGGGGCTCAACATATCACTCTTTTCCGATGTCTTACGATGTCACAAAAATCATGAAAAAGCCTTAGAAAAGCCGCACCGGACAATAAGCTGCAGGGTTCAAAGCTCGTGCAAAAAGTAGCGGCTTATAGTCCGGAAATTACAGTAAAATGGATTTCATCTAAATTGGCTTGCTAGTTTGACCTTGGGGTGAGACTTATAATGAGAGAGCTGCTATTGTTGTGGTACCTTAAAATCATTTAGTTTTTATCATGACATATTGTGCATATCGCTGGATGCAGAATGGCCTCAAATAACAGAAATGTAATCTGAAATGACAATTATTATTATTATTATTATTATTATTATTATTATTATTATTAAGTCCTTTGTTTAAACAGGTTGCCTCACAGTGAGGCCTAACGTAATTTGTTATAAACATATATCATTAATCTCAAAAGAGAGGAGGAACAAACATTGAGTGGTGAATTATCCAGACAAGTTGACAAAGACTAATGATGATCTTAATGTTTCTACAGTTATATTTTCATGTGTTTTTTTAGAATAACATTTACTTTAAATCTCACGTCAGGTTAATCTGACACATTGGCCTTTGTCTTTGGACTACTTTTGATTCGACAGCACAGATGATACACGAGGATGCCTCTGATCATTTGGTCTCTAATGCCATAGATGAGCGGGCTCAAACATCTGGGGAAAAGGATCATTAACACATAAAGTACGCTCCAGATGCGTAAAACTGTTACTCTGTCAAGGATTTTTGAGATCTCTGTAGCCAAAGGATCATAAATAGTAGAGGAAAGACTGAGGCCCAGCTGTACGAGGTGCAGCAGCAGAGTGTTACGAGTCTTACGGGCCGAAACTTTACCCGTGGAGGCCGACCTGGCTGCTATCATAACGCCAATATAGGAGCAAGTAACCGTAACAGCAGCAGATACAAAAACAACACAAGTGTAAGCTTTGTCATAATGTTCAGAGCTCGAGTCAAGTAACAAAGGAGTGTTAGTGCAAAAGTCTTTCATTTGGAGACTCTCGAGGCGCTCAAATGGAAAATTCATCAGCAAAATGACTCGAATTAAAACATTTAGTGAACTGATGCCCCAAACTGTGGCGATCGCCACTGTTGTGTTCCTGATGGTGACGATGGTGGCGTGCCTCAGTGGGTAGCACACAGCGACATATCTCTCCAGAGACATCAGCACCAGCGTGAGAGGAGACACCACAGTGGTGAGATTGGCAAGCATGGAGAGAAACCCACACACAGGATACGTCAGTGTGATTCTGCAGACTGACAGTATGTACAGTAACTGACTCAACACCATCTGTACTGTGTCTGCAACAAGTAAGTTATAAAGAAGAACATAACAGGCTGTCTCACAAAACACTGCTTTACTCCTCAAGATGTGCAGCATGGTCCCATTGATGAACAGAAACACACAGCAACACGTTGTAATTGGAGCAGAAGACAGCAGGACTTCCAGGACTCCTCGGTACTGCTGCTGAACAGTGGCGTTGGCCTGAGCACCATAGGACATGTTAAAGAGCAATTTATGGAGCCACCTTAAAAACCTGGTCCCTGTTAAGGATTTCATCCGGATACACAAACCATCGTCAGCTGGTAGCAGCAGCAGCACGGTGTTAGCAGAGCCTGAAACAGACCACTAACGTTTGACAGTGTTAGAATAAAGAGCCATGTTCAGGTGGTCAGGGCCGAGCAGGTGAGACGCACTCACCCGTCTGAAGGGCTCACCCGCGTTCATGCGCATTTTAAGAACTTGGTCCTCACGCCCGCTTTGCATAATACTGTCACGTGCAAGCACAGCAAATCCAGTAAGGTCTTACGTATGATGTAATCCTTATGTCACCACAGTGGTCTGTTGTTCACAGCGAATGTGATTTTCATTGTCTTCGTTATCGAAACGTCGGTGATGCGACTCACCCCGTGTCTTTGTGTGGAGACTTCCTGTCTCTACAACGTCCATGGCAGGCTCTGGGTAACTTACCATTGGGACTGCTATCTGCCATGTTAACACAATAAATGCGCAAAACAACCTAAAAACAGTACTAAATGATTCAAAATTCAAAAAATGGAACATCTACAGTTAGCAGTAGTCAGTTGTTGCTGCAGAAATAAACGTACTGTTTGGCCTCAGCTGGCAGTTTCATTGCCGTATAGGGACAAATTATTCTATGATTGATGAATGTATGAAAAATCAGTCCGCACCACAGACTGCATCATGGACTACATCAGCTTCTGTGTGGACAACACCGTGCCCACCACAGAGGTACGGAGTTTTTCCAACAACAAACCCTGGATAAGTCCGGAAATAAAGGCTCTCCTCAAGGAGAAGAAGAAGGTCTTTAGATCTGGAGACAAACAGGAGCTGAGAGTCCAGAAGAAGCTGAGATGGAAGATCAGGCACGGGAGGAGAACTACAGGAGGAAGATGGAAGAGCAGCTGCAGCAGGACAACATCAGAGGGGTTTGGAACAGCCTGAAGACCATCTCAGGACAAAAACCAACCCCCCAGGCTGCAGGAGACTCGGGGTGGGTCAATGACCTAAATCAATATTTTAATAGGTTTGATCTGCCACCCACCCCTCCCCCAGCATCGCTCCCCCTGCTGCACTCGCTCTCCTCTTCAGGGACTGCCTGTCTTTCACCTCAGGACTTCACACCTCTCAGCCCCCAGCCACCACACGCACCCCCGGCTTCTGAGGACTCCTACATACACCCCCCTCCCCCACAATTCATTCTTTCTTTCTCAGAACTTCAAGTGAGGAACGAGCTTCGCAAGATCGAGGTGTGGAAAGCTACAGGTCCAGATGGCATCAACCACAGCTGTGGAAGACCTCCTGTGTGGTACTGGTACCAAAGACCTCCCATCCCAAGGACCTCAGCAGCTACAGGCCGGTAGCCCTGACATCACATCTGATGAAGACCCTGAGGTTGGTTCTCAACCATCTGCGCCCCCTGGTGAGGTCTTCATTGGATCCGCTGCAGTTCACCTGGCATAGGGGTGGAGGACGCCATCATCTCCCTCCTGCACCGAACTCTGACTCACCTGGAGAAGCCTGGAAACACTGTGAGGATCATGTTCTTTGATTTCTCCAATGCTTTCAACACCATCCAGCCACGACTCCTGAGGGACAAGCTGGAGCGATCAGGAGTGGACCACCACATGTCCCAG
>VURO01020534.1:0-22942 GCA_015108175.1 Pelvicachromis taeniatus
AATCAAGTTCATGGGAAGACATAAATGTCTTTAATTTATAAAAATTAAAATGCAATCGTTTTATTAAACACTGGAATTAAAGCTGAATGACTTCTCTTCAGCACTTAAATAGATGTACATAATCAACCTAATCCCGTGCAAGTCTTTGGATGTGGGAGACCTGGAGAGAACCCACACAGACATGGAGAGAATATGCAAGCTCCACACAAAAAGGCCCCAAACTGGAATCAAACTGGACCTTCTACAGCTCTGTCCAACTATCCTAGAGTAACTGCCTGTCTCCGAGAAGCACCTCCATGCTCTTAATACGTGTCATTGCTAGAAGGTTTGCAACACTCCTAGCATAGTCTTGATGTGTCATCCTGGAGGAGCTGGATCAACTGTGCAGTTTCTGAAGGGTCCAGGTATTATCTCATACTATCAATATTTACACTGGCCATAACCAAATGCAAATGCAAATGCATAGTCAGAAAAGAAGGGGAGGGAAAAATATCAATGTCCTCCACTTGCAAAACCATACCTGTTTGGAGAGTTGTCTCATTGTTGCCCCTCAATTACATCTATTTTTAGTTTAATTAACACCAAAATAGCTGAAACTGATTAAAAAAGAACCCTCTGACCAGATGAGTATCCCAGAAGTGACTTGACTTTTTTGAGCAGCGTACATTGCCCTCTGCTTATCCAAGGACATTTTCCAGTTCTTCTTGGTTGATCCAGATATATACAGTATTGTTCAAAATAATAGCAGTACAATGGGACTAACCAGAATAGTCCAGGTTTTCAGTATATTTTTTATTGCGACATGGCAAACAAGTTACCAGTAGGTGCAGTAGATTCTCAGAAAACAGCCCAGCATTCATGAGACGCACGCTCTTAAAGCTGTGCAATTGCGCAATTAGTTGAAAGGGGTGTGTTCAAAAAAATAGCAGTGTCTGCCGTTGACTCTACAAACTCAAAACTATTTTGTCCAAATGTGTTTTTTTGTAGGATTTAGTAATGCTGTCACTCACTAAACTAATATTTAGTTGTATGACCACAGTTTTTTTATAACTGCTTCACATCTGTGTGGCATGGAGTCAACTTGTGGCACCTTTCAGCTGTTATTCCTGGATTATTCTGGTTAATCACATTGTACTGCTATTATTTTGAACAATGCTGTACATACGTATGTATATATGTAAATGTAAATATGTATGTATATATGTAAACAAGGAAACCTGTTGCTGTTAATACTGTATTCAATTCTTAGCTTTTATTTGCATGCTTAGTTTAACACGTGACTGATCATTTATGTACTTAGATGCTGACAAATTCTCCTTTTAGCCAATGGTCAAGTAACTTGCCATTTTATCTAGTATACTGTGGACAAGTTTGTATGTATAGTTGCTAATTGCTTTAGCAGAACAAATCATTTAATTAGCCTTGTCCCTAAATTCACAGCAATTATTTATCAGTGCAAGAGAGAGCCTGCGTTTCCTCTTCAACCAAGAAGCCACTTTCATTTTCCTATTTCTATTTTTGGATTACTTCTGTGTTGACCAGCATAGCCTTTCCTTCCAGAGGCTTGTTACTTAGAGCTGGTGGGATCTGGGCACATGTGTCCCTGTTTGTTTCCGATGTATTTTCAGCGAGGTTAATGCGTGCTGACATCACATAAATGTCCTCTCATCCAACTGAGAATATGCCAACCAAGCAGCAAGCAAGCCAACAGCACGCACACATGCACGCAGGCACAGTCACACACTTTTTATCAGTCTGCCCTCATCTCTCATGTGAGGTGAGCTTTCTTTTTTAATAAACTGTAAGATCCCTCTCACTTGACTTCATTTGTAAATAAACAAGGGCTTCCACTTGATTACTCTTACAAGTTCATGTGACAAAATCCACTGTTTTTCTAGGTCTTACGTTTAATAATTTCCACCTCTAACTTACTGAGAGATTGTCAAGAACACCAGAGATTGTGTAAATAAAAATAAAAGATTATTCATATTATTTAAACCATTGTATCCGTGTGCACTGGAAATAATACTAGGACTATGAAGTTAGTATCAACTGCATCAAGAATAATTTGAAGTGTTAAAACTGAGAAGAACTTGCATTGTTATTATTATATGACATTTATTTTTATTTGTAATTTAACACACACAACACATTTACACATTTGGATTGAGGTAACAGAAGCATTTTGTGTAGAAAGAAGCACCAAGTACAAGATCTTAACTAATGATATGTTATTAACAGTGGTGGCAAGTTCATACATTCTGTACTTAGGTTAATTATGTTCTTCTACTCATCCCCATGCAGGTCTTTGGATGTGGGAGAAAGCCAAATTAGTTGGAGAGACCTGGAGAGAACCCACACAGACATGGGGATAATATGCAAGCTCCACACAGAAAGGCCCCAAACTGGAATCAAACTGGACCTTCTATGCCCCTGTCCAACTCTCCAGGAGTACCTGCCTGTCTCCTGGAAGTGCCTCCATGCTCTTAAGACTATGGTGGGAGACACTGCAAACCTTCTGGCAATGACGTGTTGATGCGTCATCCTGGAGGAGTTGGATCACCTGTGCAACCTCTATAATGTCCAGGTATCTCATACTACCAGTCTTGAGACTGGCAAATCAGAATCAAGTATGTCTAGCAAAATATGAAGTGCTGAAACTGAGAAGAACTTGCATCATTATTATATGACTGTGGCAGCGGACTTTGGGGTCCGCTACAGGGGAGGGGTGGAGCAGCGGGATCAAGGGGCAGTGCCAGGGAGGCTGATGGGGCAGCTGTTACTTATCGCCCTAATTAAGTATCTTCCCTTTTAGTGACACCAGCATGGGAGAGAAGTGTGGTAGAGTCAGCTGAAAAGTGACAACGCAGAGAACACGTCGGTGCCAACCCAGAAACATAAATAAAAAAGACAAACTAAACACTGAGTCCCCATCTGTTCACAATGACATTCATTCATGTCATTTGTGATGGTAACTCACAAAAGACATTTACAAATTTGGACTGGGGTGACAGCAGACTGTTGTACAGAAAGAAGCCCCAAGTGGAAGATCTTAACTAATGATTAGTTATAACGCAGGTGACAACATTTTATACGTTCTGTACTTAACTACAAGTACATCATTAACCTATCCCCGTGCAAATCTTTGGATGTGGGAGAAAGCCAAGTCACTTGGAGAGACCTTAAGTAGAAGTACAGACACTTCTTCCATCCATCTATTTTCTTCTGCTTACCTGTGGCCAGATTGTGAGGGCAGCGACCTCTTCCCTGGTGGGACATGCCTGGAACACCTCACCCAGGAGGCACCAAGTAGGCATCCTTGTCATAAGCCCAAACCACCTCAATCTCAACCCCCCTCACTCCTCACCCTATCTAAAGCTGGGCATAACCTGCGCGATTTTTTTTTCAGTTGCGTTATTCAGCTCCTGCTCAAATTGCACGACTGAATCGCAGGGGTTAGTTCGTAGGTCACGATGCATGTTCTCACACTATACGGCTGGTGCTCTGATGCAACCTGAGCGCTCAGATTGTGTGTCCAAATTTTAGCTTGGTAACATGAAGCGTTACCAAAGCTTGTATTATACAGCTAATATCTGCCTCTCGCGCTCCCTCTCTCTCTTTCACGCACACAGACACCACCACCATCAACTTTGCTAAATTGCTCATGAAAAACACAATTGAACAGCAATATTCATCCAACTCTTTTCACGGTTGTTGTGGTCATGATAATTTTGTGAGGCCTACAAGTTCTGCAAGTTGGTCCGCCATCGTGTCCAGATCACACGCTGCACTGCTATGCTGCCCCATCTGCTTCACTTCCATTTATGTGTTTGCACATGCGCAGTATGAGAAGTTGCATTAAAATGGCTTGTGGCACTGCTTCAACAGTGCAAAAGAGGCGACCAGGATTTCAAACAGGTTTGATTTTCTTGTGACCATACGATTGCTGATCAAGACCAGGTCGCTAGGTGTTAATCGCTTTTCATTACCCCATGTATACTACACGATGCACGACACACGATTAAGGCGAAACTCGAGCCAATCCCCAAAATGGTCGCACGAGTGAAAAATCAAAATGGGCCAAAAATGGCACAGTGTATGCCCAGCTTAAGGGAGAGGCCAGCTACCCTTCAGAGAAATCTCTTTTCTACCAATTTCCCGCTCCCCTGACTCATGAACAAGACCCTGAGATATTTAAATTCCTCCACTTGGGGCAGTAACTTGTCCCTGACCAGATGGCTGTCCCTCCCTAAACTTGGTTCTGCAGGAGGTTTCCAGCAGCCTCAGCAATGGAGGTGCAGAACATAGTCCATTCAGACTCAATGTCCCCAATCTCCCCAAGAGTTGAAGTTCTCACAGGCCACGGCCGTTGCTAGGCATTCCCAGCTCAGCCTCAATATACATTTGGGTACGCCAGGTCTGTCCAGCGTCCCCCACCATATTATCTGGTGGTGCTCCCCACCCAGGGACTCCAAGAAGGTTGGGTACTCAGAATTGTCAATCGGCACATAAGCATAGACAACAGTCAGGACTGGTTCCCTGACCCAAAGGCACAGGGAACAAACGCTCTCGTCCACCGGGAAAACTCCCAGCGTACATGCAGCAAACAGACAGAATATCAGGATACCGACCCCACCCCACTGCCTCTCACCGAGGGTAATTCCAGGAGACTGACCACAGAGCCCAAACCATGCATGGAGGTGACTATATCTAACCAGTATCTCTCAGCCTCACGCACTAGCTTGGGCTCCTTCCCCACTAGAGAGATGATGTCCCATATTTTTAGGCCTGACCACCAGGCCCTGGCCCTTGGGCATCCTCCCCAGGTCAGGCTCAAGTGCAGGAGGCTGACACCAAATGAATTGTTCTCTTGATGTTATACTCATGTTCTACATAACTCATGCTCTCCTGGAATTCCTTAAAAATCTAAGGAGTGTACATATATTTGTGTAAAAATGCAGGTAAAACAAAAAAATACATACTTAAGTAGAATTTTCAGGTATCAGTACCTTAGTTAAGTACAAAAACTAAATATTTGTACTTTATCACTTCCCACACCATTTATTTAAAAAAAAGAGAAAGAGAAAGAATCCCATGATTTCGATGGTGAGACGTTTGCCACCGTGTGCAAGATTGTATGGGTAAATGGTGCTAATTTGATCTTTTTAAAATTAAATATGCAAGAAAATGTGAGGTTTTGATGATGTATTTTGACATCATTTTTGGAAATTGGGACAGATTTCAGTATTGAAGCAACGAGGGTCAAAGAACAATATTGACTGGCTCTGATCATCAGGTGGCACTTCATTAAAAACAGACAGCTCTGTAATGGAAAGCTGTACATGGGCTCTGAACACCATTGTCAGTAAAACACAGCTAATTTCAGCTTCAGTAAGTGCAATTCAGAACTCCACTATGCAAAGAAAAACATATCTATTAAAAAGATTCAGCAATTTTTTCACCTCTTGCACAAACTTCATTGAAGATGGACAGAGGCAGAATGGAAAACTATCCTGTTGAAGGGCATGATTTATTTTTTTTAAGTCATGTAACCTTGGGGCAGAACAAGAGAGCGGTCATATGTCTTACCAGTGCATGGTTAAAAAACTAGTTTTCATGCAGGCATAGGACTAAAAGTGCACTTGGCAAGGATAAAATGCAAAGCAGCAATCATGGTTGATTTGAACCAAAATACACAATATATACTACCATACATTTTTCTGCATTTTTATAGTAAAGTGTTTATTTTAGCAAGACAATGCAAAAGTCGGTCATTGTTATCATATCATACATATTATATTATCTCATATATATTACAACTCTATATGCTGAAAGACTGGTGTAGCTTCTGGAAGTAATGCAGCTGCAGATGTGCCTTAAACCTGCATTCTTTCCTGCAGTGATCAGCAGGGGGCTGACTTTTCTGGTTACAAAACAATTTGACATAACATTGTTTTTAAAATAATATTATGTATACAATATTATTTAGGATAACCACTGTATTTGGTGAGGTCTTGCTCATTTGGAGTAGGAAAAGTGAAGCTCCTGGAGGACCCTAATGACTTGTCTTCTGCTTTTTCTGCTTCTTTTCTCCTTTTTTCATCATTATTAAGGCCTGATGGATAATCGACCTCTTTTTTAACAACGCAGATGCACAATATTCATTATCTGAATAGTAAAGGTATATGGGGGCATGCAAAACTGGATAAGACTAGTTATGATGATTCAGTCTGCATGTATGTTAAGAATTTGATTTGCATCTCTGTACCGTTTCTGCACAAGAATAACCTGGTATCAATATGATTTCCACAACATGTGCCACTTTTAGTCACCAAAGCTTACTACTAGTAAATTTGTGGGTGCAAAAGTGATTTAAAGCTTGATGGGTGAAGAGAGGGTCCTACTGCACGTGCACACACTGAAAACTGTAAGTTCACAAAAAAAAGCACACATATGTGGAGTTGGAAAAAGTGACAAGATGTAATTTAAGATTAGTCACAGATTCTAGCAGAAACACACTTTGTTCTCAAGTCAAACTTTCATTGTTTGAATTTCATTATGAATGGTGTAGGCACCGTGTTTTAATGAGGAAGAAATTGTGTGTGTTGAATAAAAATAAAACAACTAAAAATATTTGTGTGAGATTGAATTCAGAATGAGATTCAGAATAGTTTAACAATTCCTGAGGAAATTATGTGGCTACAATTGCTCCAAGACAGTAAGAAGAGTAATTGACCAAATTAAATTAAATAATACATAATATATTACAAAGTTACAATATATAACAAATGGGTCTAATATATACAAATAACTCAATTATAAATCTCCCAGTATGTAAGACAAATGAAATATATATGGTTAAAATACTGTAAACTGTAAAACTGTTATTCTGTTATTTTCCCCATAGATGATGTCATTGTAGAGAATGAGTAACTGCTCAGTGGGGGACATGGATGAAATGATTAAAGGTTTACTGTATTAACTGAAAAGGAAAACATTACATAATACACTTAAATGGGCTTTAAACACAAAATACAAAATCCACATTTTAAAGGATAAAGGTTAAAAAGCTACCTGGCCCTATTTGAAAACATATTAACCTTTCTGACAACGTGAGGTAGGCTAAAAGATCTCCAAAAGGAGCACATCATGCCGTGATTTAAAGAAACTGAAAAAAGGTGAGAAACAAAGAATTTATTGGTCTGGGAAGGTTTACAAAGCCATTTCTTTTTTTCTTTTTTTTGCCAGTCCCATTTAGATTTTTAGCTATCACAATTACTGTCTGAAGGTCAAGAAAGATGCGGATTTATTTTACCAAATGGACCATCATGGCCTTGCCATATTGATCCATTTGATTGACCTTTGTTATTATTATTTATTTACTTTATTTTATTTTCAGTTGTTATTGTGGGATAGGAAAAGGAGATAGAGAGAAAGAAAGGGAGGGAGGGAGAGAAAAACAGAGGGGACGAGGGACAGCGAGAGAAGACAAAAAAAAAGAAGAAAATCCACTGGATCACTTGTTGAGGCAAACAAAGAAAAAAAAAGCAAAAGAGAACAAGCAAAAGCAACGAGAGGAACACAATATGGGGACCACAGCAAGTATTGAATGTTATTGTGCAGCACGCACGACTGACAGCACACAACATGCTCCAGGACAGCAGCCAAGAAAGGTGTAGTTTGCGTCTCTGAAAACCTGTGTGTACACCTGTGTGTACACCTGTGTGTACACCTGTGTGGATGAGCACGCTTGTATGCAAAAGGCTTCTCCATGTAACGATCTGTCATAGAGTGTGGGGAGCCATAGCCCCGTCGCCCAGGGCATGAAGCAGGCACAGAGGAGATCCAGGCCCCAGACATCCAGAGGTCCCCAGAGCCGAGAGCCCAAGGAGGACTACCGGAGTGCCATGCGCGCCATCCTCCCAGAAGGAGCTGAGGAGAGCCCCAGAAGAGGGGCCAAGTTTTGTCTTGCATTTGCCAAAAACATTTTGATGACCCCCAAGACTCTTTTGTGTGCTAATGAGAAAAAAGCTGAACTTTTTGGAAGCGTTCAGTCCTGCTACATCTGCATAAAACTAACACAGGAAGTAATAAAAACAACATCATACCAACAAAGATGTGGTACCGTGGTGGTCTGGGGCTGCTTTACTGCTTCATGTCCAGCCATCAGCTCATACCCTGAAGTTTTAGAACACTTGGGTTATGCAGCAGGAGAATATTCCAGAATACACACAGCAAAGGTCAAAATAAAGAAATAAATGTTTTGGAGTGGCCTAGCCAACGTCTGGACTTAAATCCAACTGAGATGGTTTGGCATCAGCTTATGCTTGAATAACCCTGAAATCAAAGTGGATGATTTAAAAAAATTCTGCAAAGAACAGTGGGACAATTGTCATATTCAAGAGACCAGTTT
The DNA here is from genome assembly GCA_015108175.1 of Pelvicachromis taeniatus. Taxonomy (NCBI): domain Eukaryota; kingdom Metazoa; phylum Chordata; class Actinopteri; order Cichliformes; family Cichlidae; genus Pelvicachromis; species Pelvicachromis taeniatus. The sequence goes on from VURO01020534.1 coordinate 8,414, forward strand.
GAGAGGGTTTAAGCTTTGGTATACCACTTCCTACTCGAGGCAGCCTTTAGAAGATGGGTACGCTGTGGTAATAACTGTCATGGTCCTGGGTCTCCTGACCCAGCGTTTTCAGTTTATTGTTGTTTTCTGTTTTGTTTCGGGTCCCCTTGCCCTCATGTTCTGTGTTCCCTTTGTTTTTGTGTTCAGTTATCTCCACCGTTGTTTTCTGTTATTTAGCTGTCTGTGTTTTGGTTTTGCTGCTCCTTGATTTATTCTGTTTTCTTAGTGTGCAGTTTTGATTATTAATGTCCCATGTCTTTGGTTTTGTGTTCTGTCTCTGTGTTGCTCTCTCCCATGCCTGTGTTCCCTCTGTTGTCAGGTCCCTGTGTAAAGCCTGTGTCTCTGTGTCTTCTGTGCTTTTGTGTTTCCTGTTTTATTTTGAAGGTTTTGTCTCCTGTCAGTATTTTCAGTTTTGCTTCCCTGTTCTCGTTAGCCCTGATGTCTCCCAGCCATGTTCACCTCCTGCCTCTCGTTCCTCTCGTTATGTCTGGTGTATTTAAGTCCTGTGCTTTTTGTGCTCTCTGTCGTGTTGTTAACGTCTCTACCCTGTGCTGTGTGTTCCCTTGTGGCGCCTTGTGGCTTTTTTACTTCATGCTCTGGATTATTTATTGTTCTGCCTTTTGACCAGCATTAAAGCTGTATTTTTGAGTTCTACTCCTGGTTTCGAGAGTCTGCTTTTGGGTCCTTTTTCCTCGTTCCTGCCTGCACACAGCCAGCTAGATCATGACCTTAACAGGATGGTTATGGTTAGCAACAATACTCAAGTACACTATGACATTTAAACAGTGTGTAATTGTTACCAAGTAGCCTGAAGTGCGTCAAGAACACCACCTCAGGCGGCCTTACACCAGGTCTGACCCTACCATCCAGATGCTGCAGCAGAAATCATGAGTCATTAGACCAGCCGACATAATGCAAGACTTCCATTGTCCAATTATGGTTAACCCACATAAAGTGCAGCTTCAGTTAATTCTTCTTAGCTGACAGGTGTGACACCCATTGTTGTCTTCTGCTGCTGTAACCCATCTGCTTCCCTGATACTGTCGTGTTGTGCATTCTGAGATTCTCCTCTGCATACCTTGGTTATTGGAGTTACCCTTGTCTTCCTGACTGCTTGAAGCAGTCTGCCCATTCTTCTCTTTTTCTGACCATTCTTTGTAAATCCTGGTTGGGGGTTAAAAACACCAGGAGATCAGCAGCTTCTGAAAGACTCAGACCAGCGGTCAACTTCAGTTTAAACTTTTGCAGGTTGCCTTGACTATTTATACACGCTTAATGCACTGAGTTACTGAAATGTGATTAGCTGAATAAATATATGCATTAATAAGCAGTTAACAGTTGTACCTAATAAACTAGCCAGTGCATGTACATGAAGTGTCATAACACAGCAGACCAGTGATTTTATAAGTAGGTCTGTGGGTTTTTTTGTATGCTAAAACCTTCACAGTGCACATGCAGCTCCTGCAGACCATGACAATAATTATGATATTGAACAGCAAGTAAACATAAAGGGCAAAGGAAAGAAAGATGATTCTACTGTCACTGAAAACTTTAAGTGTTCAACAAATAAGGAGAAATAAATGAAAATGAAGATTATTTAAAATCTTTACATTACATTATATAAGCATACTCAGTTTTGTCTTTCTGCAGACACTCATTGACAGGTTTCTGTAGGACATCATCTCTCAGCACAAAACGGTTTACACGTGTTAAAATTGTCTGAGAGACAATGGGAATATTTCTGGAAAAGCCTACACCTCTGATTGTACCGTCTCTCATAATAACTTAATCAGCAGTTAGGTGGAATTGCTGACATGTTCCCAAAAAAGCGGGAACCGTTATGTCTGAGAATAATTAGTATGCATTGTTAGCAAGCATCCTATTATTGTACACTTATCTTGTTTTTACGGTCATCCCAAGTATTTTTACCCCACTGCACAATTAAAGTGCAATCTCTAGCATTAATTATCTCACCCTAGGGCTAAATAGTAAGCTGTAATATCAGGTTAATGTGCTGTGTGTCTCACACTATCACATGCAAGGATGAATAAAAGCCACTGGACCTCTACTGGTACATCTTGTATTTTGAAAGTGTACTTGCTCACTTTATAGAAGTCACAACCGAAACGTTAAATATGGAGGAAGCTATAAGCATTAGATTTTGTGAATACAGATACACCACATCTTGAAGAATCTTGGGGAGAGTCACAGACAAGGGAAATAAAATTTAGCAATACAGATAAGCACATTTAAAGCCCCAAACCACCCTGAAAGTATTTGCATACTAACCTACTCCTATGCTTTGAAAAGTTGAGCTGCATAGGTTCATGGTGTCTCCGGGCAGAATTGCATTAGTATAACGTTTAACAAGTCAGGCTCTGAAGTTCTCTGCTTAGCCCCACATGTAAGTGACCTCTGTAACTCCACCTAAGGAAAAAAAATCCACAATCTGAATTATTCTATAAGAATGTTTTAATCATTGAATACATAAAAGACTGATGTTATGAAAGCTTAACAAAATGAATGTCAGAATATACCTGATATGAGCACTGCCAGCCTTCAGTGAAGTCATTATGCAGAGTTCACCAGAGTTCACAGGAGAAAGCGGAAAGATATTATTCATATTTATATAAACTGCATGGTTTATACCAAGAACAATGTTATATAGTAATAAGAAAAATAATAATAATAATAAATGAATAAATAAATAAAGAGAATGAAAAGCAGCATTTACTAGTTCAGTGTTTGTGTGTTGTCATGATGCGGAAAAGTTGTTTTCATAGTTTGCTTGTATTTGTGTTTTCTTATGTTGCTGTGTATTGAACTTGTGTGGCTACCAAGGGAAAACAAGGGAACTGTGTTTGTTCTGAAGGCCACTGAAGGCTAAAAAACAGTACAGTACTAATCACCATCATGTTTCCACAAAGGGAAAGAGACACAAATGAAAGCACAGCACAATGACCTTGAGAATGTCACCGTTAACAGCGGGGTATCGTTGTAGACCAACTGAAAAAAGGAGGGTCTTTTCAGGAAGTAGACATATGTCCTGCACGGCACAGTTCATTAACCCCATATGTTACCCTTGGCACACTACATCGCATACTATCAATGTGCAGTGTGGGAGAATACTAAATTCATGTCAGTGCCAAATAAACATGCTGGTTTTATGTGACTCACTTTTATAAGGTGTTATAAATGTGGTGGTTGTGGAAGACGGCTCAGACCAAACACATATTCTGAGATAATCATGTGAAAAATGACAATTACTTTTTAAAAGATTACTGTACACTCATTCCCATTTTACAATATTCCTTAGATAATAAATGAGTGATTTAAAAGGGCTTAAAACTGTGATAATTAAATGAACAGTCTTTAACCAATTTAACATCTTACAGCTACTATACCAGTAAATGACAATCTACATAATCAGAGGTCTTGCAGGTAGGTAAAGGGAAGAAAACAGAAGGAAGGGAGTTTGAGTGTCTAATCGCAGAACTTTCTTCATAATTTTGTTGTTGTTTGCATGTTTGTTTTAACAGCCATATAGATTGTATGAACTGTCAATAATAGTGCTCAGCAGCGGTGTCCTTATATTAAATCCACTGTCACAAATATAGTGTTCAAATCATTTTAACAACATCTGTATATCTGCTTTCTTCAGCAGGGTAATCACTAATAATTAGTTTTAAATACCATCCATCCATTCCCAGCCGCTTATCCTTTTCAGGGTCGCGGGGGGCGCTGGAGCCTATCCCAGCTGTGTTGGGGTGAGAGGCCGTGTACACCCTGGACAGGTCACCAGTCTGTCGCAGTGGCTAGTAGTGGACATGACAGAAACAATGTGGTGCTCAAGCTATAGAAGCCCCACCACGCAGCAGTCTATCACCTAACCCTTAGCCAAGTTGAGGCAAGGTGACTTCGTGTTTGGCAGCTTTACTCTCATGGGAGATGACTCTTGTGCAATAGTGTGCAGTATGTGAGCCTGGCAGGGCTACAACCCTCTAATACATTTCCTTGACTTTTTCAGTCATTTGTCTTTGCTTAATCATGGTTTGTGTCACTTTCCTCAGTTGTCCTGTAACTGATCATAGAAGATCATCATGCCCTGTGTGAACATGGTTTCATGTGGTACACTTTTTAATTTAATTTGCTACGAATTTAGCCCTTTGTCTGTTATTACTGAAAGAGAGTTTACATCATAGAACAACAGTCAAAGCACCAGGAGAGAACCACAGGAAAAAAAGAGGGGCAAAAATTAATACCTGGATACTAATCAATACTAAATATTACTGTGGGATTAGATCGTCATTTAAAACAATATTGCTTTCTTTGCCTTATCCACATGGCACAACTTCACACAGCACCAGTACCAGCAGGTACACAGTCCCTCTCCTCACTAGCAGCTGAACACATGAACGGTAGCACAACACACTTAGTGAAGCGTTTTAGAGACTGACAGCCTGGTCTTTATCAAGAACTTTGTCAGGGAACCAACAACACCATTTATGTTTTAAACATCTATCATAAATGTTATCATGGCCATGGTGCACATGTTTAACAACCGGCAAATATATTGCCTGTCTTTTAAGTTATCATTAAAGTAGTGGATAGCAGCTAACGCTAATTATAAAACAATAATATCATGTGTTATAATTATTATATTATTAAAATATATTGTATTAGAATATATTATAGGGGTAGTCCTGTAGTCACACCACTCAATAGACATTATGCCATTATAGTAAGTTACACAGAGAGTGTTAAAGTCAGGCATATAAGAAAGAAAAAAACAAGAGCAGAAATAATAATAATATGTTTATGCGTACTAATAATATTTAAATCCAAAAACATATACTTAGAAGTGTCTTCTTTCTAAAATAATTAGCTGTATCCTTTTTCTTTTCTTTTTTGCCTGTCCCATTTGGTTCTTTAGCCATCAGAATTATTTCTGAAGACCAAAAAAGATGCCCAACGGATTTACATTACCAATTACCGATTAGCTACATCCTTGCCAGGGATACCATGATGGCTGACAATGAAGGCATGATCATTTTTAATTGGTTATATTTAATTCAGCTGCTGCAAAATTGTTATTCCACATTCATACGCCAGCTTCTGTACAGTCATCTTCAAGTGTCAGGTATTTTTGACATTTTTGACATTGATAACTGCACATCTGTTCATTTTATCTTTACAGGTGCAAAAATAACGAAGCCGTGAAAGAGAAATGAAAAATGCGCTCCTCGAGGTACAAAAGGTATAAGTGTGCGCTCGCATGCGTATCTTCACCACGAAGAGACACGCTAAGTCATGGAGGATATATTCTCTTCTGGCAAGCCCAGTTAACACTATTAATGTCTTCCTAGCTTGTCCAAAAGACGTCTTGCTCCCTCATTAGGAGAAAGTGTCAGTGCCTGGTCCATTGCTAAAAGGGACCCCTATGGTGAACTGAAACAGAGAGCAGACAGCCATCTCCTACTGGGGCTGCCTTTGCGTGTCTCTTTCTGGACTCCCTCTCTTTCTTTGTCTCTAAACCCATCCATCATTGCTTTTTTCTGTTTTATCCACGACCTGAGGAGGACTTCCTAATTGGAACTGTCATTAAAAGTAAAAGAAAAGAAAAAATCTCACAAAGACGTAGTGGAGGCACTCACTAATTCCACATTCAGAAGGCATCATCTGTCTGTCAAAGGGATAGATTGGATGGTCTGAATATGCCATGTTGTAATGAAGAGCTAAAAATAGCTATCCACACATTTTTATTAGAGTGATTTATCCTTTTGAAAAACCATCAAGACTTCCTTAATTACTCTGAGACGCCAATGCATTTGTGTCTATTTAAAGTGTGGACTGTCGACATGTGGAGAGGGACAGTGCTGTCAATATTACTGATGTAATTAATAGAAAGCAAAAACAAAACACATATATGTAATAATAAACTAAAGGATTATGGAAGTTTAATATATTCTGGAAAATCTGGTTTGCCTGTGTCCAGGCTGTTGCTGTGTCACAACTCAATAACATCAATAAATCACCAACATTTTATCAGGCAAAACACTGGTTTTTGTACACCTGCAAGCTAGAAGGGACATAAGTTCCAAGCGCACTCAAAGGTATGGTTTGTATCTTTATTGCTTTGACTTAGCTGTATAGATGGTAAATTTGTTTGTGTCATGACTGTATAAAAGCATGAGTTGTGTGCGATGCTATAACTTTATTGTGGCTTTGCTGATTCAAAGCTCTGAAAAATAAAGGTTCTGTTTCAGTTACTAAAGAGGTAAATAGATCATTCACAAAACATTTAGGCTCTTGCAAAGATTTCAGTTTTAACATCTTTAGTAGGTCAATCTTTCCAACAGCTCATTCATGCAAAAATCCAATCAGCCATTTGCATGGCAGCAACTCAATGCGTTTAGTCATGTAGACATGGTGAAGACGACCTGCTAAAGTTCAAATCGAGCGACGGGATAGAGAAGAAAGGTAATTTAGGTGACTTTGAACATGGCGTAATCGTTGGTGCCTGATGAACCTGCCAAAGTTCAAACCGAACTTGAATGCTCGTCTCATATTTCACAACCTTGTCTTCTTTTTTAACACTAAAGCCATCTTCCAGCATATTAGCTGCCACACCTAAATACTGCTTAAACATTTAGGTGTTACATGTTTTTTCCTAATTCTGAAGGTTTAGTTTGTGATATTTAGACAATTTTAAAATTGTACTATCTCATTCATTGATTTCGCTGTGGTAAGATACTGTCAACTCCAACCAACCATTACAAAAATACACTCCCGGATGCAGCCAATAAAATGTACAAGCAGTATGCCTGAAGTGCACTCTAGTGAACTGCAAGTTTAGACACACTCAGTAAGAACAGCTGATACAGTGAGATGTCACCTGAACTCAAAAGTATTTCACTTTAACAAATATTGCAAAACTAATAAATTCTGCTATAATAATTTATTGTATCTATATAACCATCCTTATTCTAGTTTTCATACATTACCACCTGCAGCGTCTGGTTCACATTTACCACTGACCGATGTCCACAAGAGCTGGATAAAATATGTCAAAATCACGGTGTTAGTGTCATATGACACTATAGAAACCTGCTAATTCTAGCATCAGTTAGTATCTTATCCATCTAACTAAGAAGGCTACAACATTGACAGTCTCATAAGAAGTTGAAGCCAAATATTAAGTTTTTACATTATTAATGTGTAAGAACTGTATGCAGACTACACTGTTTGCTTTTTGCCGGTTCAGAAAATCATTGTAAAACACACATATGCACAAAATTACATGTGGCCCAGATAACCTTGCATGCCTACACATTTTTCATAAGTTCTAAAAATAGCTGCTTACATTTAATTAAATGTGACTGCACTTCAATGTAAATAATGCAATAAGATGTTAAAGACAGAAATGCAGATTACCACGTGGCTCACAAAGACACAGCTTCAGGCATTCTTTTTTTTTTTTTATTTAGTCTGCTGATGCTTGTGTGGTTCCAGTTTGTTCCAGTGCAGAAAAAAAGTGTAAAAAAAAAAAATGACAACAGCCAAATTTGATGTACAGTTATTATTATTCTTTAAAAGTTGTTAGTGCCAGTTCATGCTGATTTAGGTTCTCTTTAGTATTGTACCCTATTGGTAGCCAGTAGTTACCCATTTCTTTCCCTTTTTGTCCCCCCTTGTTCCCTAAAATCTGATTTACTTGGACTGAGGATAACAGCAAGTGGAGCTTATTTTCCAGTTAGATGCCGGTGCAGAAGACGCCACTACAGCAATGACCACAAAAGAGGAAGTCGAGCAAATATGACATTCGTCTTTGTCCAGTGTATTTATTTGCCGGTTATACAATGCCCTCTCACCGCCAACACTATGTGTATGCACAAAGACATGAATGTGCTTAGTTAAATTTAACATTTTAAATTCTGAAAATGAACCAAAAAGAGCTCTCAACCATCTTCAAATGCTGAAGAAGAAGAAAAACATAGCAAGTGATGTCACTCCCAAGATGAGGACATGGCTGGACTTATTTTGCTCCTTAGCAAGGTAGAACTATCCGTGTATCATTAGCAATACAGGACTTATTTAGCGAGTCACAAATACACAACAGCTGCAATACAAATGACAAGATTTTCTTCTTTAGTGTTTACGTGCACTGTTGCAATCTTGGCTTGTTAAGTCTGCGTTATTGGGTCTGCTCCAACTTTCCCAGTTGGACGTCTACCTTAGGTGGACCTTCCGATTGAAAATTCAGACTGGGAACTCAGAAATCCTGATTTCATGACTTCAAATGGAAATCACCAACAGAAGAAGGAGATTCACAAGCACGTTAGAAACCACACATGGAGGATGGCATCTAGTGCAGATGCTGTGAAAGCTTCACAACCACTTACTGAAAAGAAAGGCAGTGAGACTCGGGCGTAGAAGTGCTCTCTCTCTCTCTCTTGTTATCCTAAAATACACATTACAGTTTTGTTTGAAACAGCTGGCTTTTCAGTTGTGGACTTGTTTCATGGGGTAAAATGTTAGCAATAAGCTGTCTTGGCTGATTTCCATTTCCTGCACTGACAGTATACTTCTTTTTTTTCATACTGTCTTTATATTAGACAATATAAAGTTGGTATAAAGGCTGAATTCAGTGAATGAATCTAAACATCGTCAGCTTAAATTCAAATATACCTCTGCCACACTTCACGCAACCTAAGTCTCACCATGAAAACCACAGCCACTATGTCACTGTGTGATTTACTGTAATGTATTGTACCTAATGTTAAAACTAGACCCTTAAAGGAGACACAAAGTGTTGTGTTTTATTTGATGATCTCACTTTTGGCAAAAGGAACAGAAGATAAAACTTCTGAAGGAAAACTAGACTGAAACGATTTATTACAGACATAATTATTTGCTTTGTTCTGTGAAAAAAAAAGAAATGTTAAAGCTGTTTTGCTTCTTGTTAAATTTTCTCTTCCAACTTCTTCTCCATTGTTACTTCACCATATTAGGCTTGAATCACTCAGGCATGGGGTCAGGAGAAGTCTTCACAGTCCACTACACACTGTTCCTTTCATAAGTAGCAGTTTATGTCTGTGGAAAGGTGTACACACTGTTTATACTTCAGGCCCCTGATGTTTTTATCTGCCTTGTTTTTCCTCGTCTCAAGTGGAACAGAGGCTTCAGTGGGTGTTTCAGTGGATGTTATGATTGATTTCCCCCTCCCTTCATTATTTCACCAGAGATTGTGGAAAGATATTTGGTGTGATGCTGTTCCAAAACAGGATGTTCTTGTCAATCTGCCATACTCTTTTTATGTAAAACAGTTTGAAATTAATCAGTTTTTTTTAAAAAATACAATAAAATTAAATATGTATATCTGTGCCTTCACCTTTTGCCCAGTGACAGCTAGAATGTGCTTCAGCTCTCCTACTGCTCTAAAGTGTGTAATGGACACGCTCGTCCACCGTGTCCATTTCACGCTTCCAAAACGTGAAATGCAGAAATTGCATTAGCAGCAGGGAAAGAAAATATATTTCATGTCACAAAGCCAGCAGTGAGCAAAAAACATCCTTAATCATCATAAACGTTCGAGCAAGGCGGCTAATATGTATATACATGTGATTATTTTTGGCTCGCAATAAAATATCTTCCTCTGCTGATACTGTAAATTCTGCATGTGTGCACATTCCACCTTTTGGTGAAACGGACACGGCGGACCGGCGTGTCTATTACACGCTTTGACGCGATATCGGGTTGGAATTAAATAAGTGATTAAGAAAATAGATGAATGAGATGTCAATTTGCGCTTTACCAGGTGTTAAAGGATGTGGCAACAAAAGAGTTCCTGCTCTTGTAAGTGTCATCAGTGATGTCACGAGTGAAGACACTAAATCAAATGTTAATAAATACACATTTAAATAGCTGTCATGTTATAGACACTGTTTGATTTTTTTAAATAATAATTCAGATTATGTCATAGACTAATATTACATGTGTAGGGCAGACATACCACTTAAAGCGACTGCACTTGGACTCTTTTATAGCAGGCCTTCCTCAAGAACACTGAAGGTGTTGGTAACACAGCACAGGCAGTCCACAGGATCTTCAAAATGTCAAAGTAATAAAAAGGATGAGAGCTTTTAAAAATGTCACTATAGTAGGAGATCTGCCCCAAAACACGAGTAATAACAGTGTATTTGGAGGCAGTGCAGTTTTTCCCCCCTCACCAAGCGTCAACAAACCCTAAGCCTTATTTCTGTTATTTGTGTAAACATGCAATTTTCCCAAAGTACAATTAAAATTATGTCATGGTCCGATGACGCTGTGGTTGTGTTTATGTTTATTAAGATTCACTGATTTAGTTAGTTTTTTGAGTTATTTGTTATTATTTCCAGTGTTTAGGTGTTCTCTGTGCCTCCCTTGTGTTCCTTGTGTTGTGTCTCGTGTTCTTGGTTCTATGCTCATGTTTCCTGATTTACTTTGGAGAGTCTTGTGTCCTGTGCATCAGTGTATTCTGTTTTGTTTGATTAGTGTCAACTGTGCTCCCTGTCTGTCTGCCATTTCCTCATTTCCCTGTGTGTGATCTATAAGCTGTGTCCCAAAACCTAGGCCGCATCCTTCGGAGGCCGCATTTGAAGGGCGATCACATCACAGCCAAGCAACAGAGGCTGTCCGAAATTCGAAGGGGGCTTCACATGCGTCATTTGTTTCCACGGATTTGAAGGATGGGTCAGGTGTGTCCTTCGTGGCCCAACCTATCCCAGAATTCATAACGCGGCCCAGCCAATTCCAGTTTCCAACAATGACGGCAGCTACTAAGTTTTAATATTACTCTTATTACTCTTTCTGTGCCACAAAATAAGCTTTTGAGACAGGCTCCTCGTTTTTTGTAACGTTTTCCATGTTACCTGTGTTCTTTAGTTTAGCCACTCCCAGTTTAGGTTTTGCTAGTTTCCTTTCTGCTTTTCCATTTGTAGTGTTTTGGTACAGCTGCCAATAAAGGCTCGTTTTCAGTTTAAACCTACTCATTCATCTGTTTGTCTGCACTTGGGTCCTCACTCTCATCTCCACACGGTTCACCTCGCTAACTGTGACAAATTATTTACAATTTAAAGCCTGTATTCCATCTGCTCTACTCTGTCCGTGATGAAATTTCTCATTCTGAATTGATGTCAGTTCAATGTTTTGTTTGCAAGACAAAAATAAATAAACGGTAACTTGACATTAAAATTCTGACACAGCTATGTGTAGTTATACTGTTCCTAATTGAATTATGGCTATGCATCAATCAGATGTCTTTGAAGATTTACTTTTATCTTTTCCCTTTTTCAAAGTAGTGTCAAAAAACCCTCAAACGTGCTTGCACAACAGAAACAAGTCAGAATCAAACAAAGTAAGTGAAAATGTCTGCCATTGTCCATGTAAAGGCCAAAAACTATTACCAGCTCTTTGATCGTGTGCAGAATAAGATTATTTTGCGGCTGCATGCATCCTTGCTGGTTCTGACCCACAATGCCACATGGTCATGTGATTCGTACATTCTTACACATTTTACCATTATAACCATACTTGACATAGATTCTTTTTTATTTAACTATTTTTAAAAAACTCATTTTATATTTAATTTTTCAACCTTTTATTTAATGCAAATTAATCATTTTTAAAGACTATGTGAACTCATACATGAATGTGTGATGGAAATGTATAATTTAACTTTATGATTATCTTTCAGGCACATCATTTTCTTGGAGATGATAAGGACAATTATCTACCATGTAATTTTTCCTAATTGGATACAATCAAGTATTAGAACAATGATACATTTCAAAAATATATATTTTACACACTACCACAGTGGATAATAGATCAGCTACATCTGAACCTATGAAAATGAAGCACTACACATAAAAATGGCTGTAATTCCTGCACCTTGGATTCATAGCCTGCCCCTTAATAATATATTGATTTTTTTATTTAAAATCTACAGCAGTGGTGAACAGAGGCAAAAATGTGTTCAAACGCATATAGACCAAGTACTGCTGATAACTGCATGGTGCATCCACATTTATTATATAAAAAATCAGGCATTCATATTGGTTTGAGATAAACAGCTTCTCTTTGTCTTTCCAGCATGCCACTGCAGAATAAGGTCGCGTAATAAAAAGACCTTCAGCAAACCCTCAAACAAGAAAAAAAAATGCAAACATGTAATTCACCCTTTGTTTCATGTATTCATTTGTGTAACTTCATAGTCACCTTATCTTCCTGTGCACATGGATGCTTTTGTCTGCCGCTGTTTTTCCTCTCACTTATGGAGCAGAAGCTTCAGCAGAAATTTGGGTCACATGCTTCTTATATATCATTGATTTGCCAAGTCTCTTTTTATTGCCCTTCACTGGATTTTTAAGGAGACCCTGAGAGCTCCACACAGAGAAAATGCATGCAAATAGACAAAACACAAACACCTTTGCACGTGACAACACAGTTTCCACATTTAACTTTTTTTCTGCTTTTTTTAAGTGCTTGAACATTCACTTTGAACTGAATGTTTTTATTTTTGAACACCGTTGACTGAACTGACTTTCGTGAGCCATGAACTCTTGCAGGAGCAAGCGTGTTCGAGTTGAGTCCGTGTGTCACTTGTGCAGCGAGAGCAGAAAAGTGGGCCAGTGTCTCACAGGCAGGTTGCAAGTAATCAGGTAACAGAAGATCGAAACAATTAAGAACTGGAACAGCAATGTGGAAACATGATCACTCGTGAATGACACTCTGCCAAGAAACAACAGATAGACGGCAGGTATTGATACGCTGGGCCTGATCGAAATGGGGAACAGGTGAGGTGGGTGTGGCTGTCAGACGACTTGGAACAGAGGGAAAGTTTTCCAGTGGGTGGGTGGATCTCTTTCACTCACTTGACAAGAGACACAAGTGAAAGAGCGACAAAGGCGAGCTACAATAGACAACAGCACCACTTTTTGGTCCTCCTTGAAAACACTTCTATTGTATTTTGTGCTATTTCACTTCACTTCATTTTTTGTTTGTGCTGTATATTTGCAGGTGTTCTTTAAAATCTTCTGAATAATATGAGGACTTTTATCAAACGAGTCCTGCAGCTCTTAAATTGACCAGGTATATAATCCAGCTTAGTGAAGCAGACCTCCGGTATAGCTTTTCCTCATGTTTTTAAGCCTTCTCTTCCTCTCAGTAGTTGATTTCCTGGAGTAATAACCATTGAATTTCAACACATCGATCGCAGCCCAAAGTTGCCACCAATAAAAAGTGTTATAAAATGCATAAATAACCTATTAAAAGCCATCCACTGTTGGATGGCATCTACATATGAACAGCATCAAAATCTTCCCTCCATGCATCCATCCATCTATTTTTTTCAGCTTATCCGATTCAGCCTATCCCAGCAGTCATATGGCAAGAAGCAAGGCACACCCTGGATAGGTCGCCAGCCCGTCGCAGGGTTATGGCAGAGAGGCAGACAACCATTCTCGCTCACATTCAGCACTAGTTAAGCTATCATTCAATTTGTTGGACTGTGGGAGGAAGCTGGAGTGCAGCCAGAGTGAAAGAACCCACGCAGCCACACTGGTGGGGTGGTTAGCACCATCACCTCAGAGCAAGAAGGGCCTGGGCGTGAATCCGCTGGCCATCTGGAGGACTTCTGTGTGGAGTTTGCATGCTCTCCCTGTGTTCTCCCAGCCTCCTTCCACAGCCCAAACACATGCACATCAGGTTAGTTGGTGTAAAAATGTTGTGCATAAGAAAACACTTATATCTATGATGCAAATTTATGCAAAAGAAGTACTTGGCTATGCCAAGAATGTCTGATTAATCCTTGCATTGTTTGTTGAAAAGCTCTTTCGGTTCATCTGTACAGTCACAAAACAATCCATCTGTCAATTTTCTTAACCACTACTCCAACCAGGATAAATGGCCCAAATAATCAATTAGCACTGAGAATAACACAAACAGCAACCAACTGAGGATGCTGCAGAAGGGCTGTTTAGAAATAACAAGATATCCAGAATGTTATGTTTTTGTGGTAACCCTGTGAAAACAAATGATGTCAAACAAAACAGAAGCGAATCAGGAAAGCATCTTTATTAATTTGGCAACACAGCCACAGTATTTACTAAAGAAATTAAAAAAAAAATACTGCCAGTACCAAAACAAGCTGCATACACATATTCACATATTTAAGTTGCAAATAATAGAGAATAAAGTATGTTTTCTTAATTTTACCTGCACTTTTTCATCTGTTGGCATGTGTTTTCTGAAGTTGCTCTCAGTGCCGTTCTAATCACATAGAGTACATTAGGTAGGGAAGGACTGCATCTTGTGTTTCATGTACGTCACAACAATATGCAGCAACTTTACAATTTAATTTTATGAAAGAAAAAACTTCATCTGAAAGAGGCTAGCTCATACTGCTGAAAGCCTGTACTGGAAAGTGTTCCACTACATTAGTACTACAAA
>VURO01020535.1:0-18215 GCA_015108175.1 Pelvicachromis taeniatus
AATGTATTGATAACCATTTATATGCATTCAGAGTTGTACATACTAAGGAGAGATGTATAGTGAAAATGTCGGCTCTAACGTTTTATAAGCCTTTGACATGCAAAGGTCATAAAATGTATCAGATGAGACCTTGTATATTGTACCTTCATTCACAATTCTTTGAAGACAAAATAAATGTTGTTCTTGCAAAAGATTTTGTGCAATGTAATTCTCTCATAATTTAATTTCTACACTTTTCAGTGTAGAAAGCCTCACACTATGGGGAGTGAAGCCAACACTAACCAGAAGGTTAAAAATTGTATCTTAGCAGAGTCACTTGTTCAGTCTCTAAAGTGTTTTAACTCTGTTTTGCAAGTTAAAACATGAACTCTGACCCAGTGTTAAATATTTTAACCATTTCAAAAATGTTGATTTAACGAGAGTGTGGGTCTATATAAATCATGAAAAAGTGTTGAAAATGACTCTGGGAGTTAATTTAACACTGGTCTCTATGCTGTGCACTTGATTAACTGATCATCAGTAAGTGCGAGCACCTCTGTTCAAGTAGCTGCTCTGGTGCATTCAGGCATTTGCGACGCTGCAGTGTGCATCAAAGTTTTACTTTATTTCTCTTATTTGTGGAGAGGCAGACTCTCCATCTGCATGAAATATTTTCAATCTTTAGACATAAAATGACTAAGTTTGTAGCTTTTCCCCTCCTGTCTCCTGCTAGCTCTTAAACAAATTATTGACTGCTTTCATCAGGTCTGAGCACACTGCCAGTACAATTACTGGATGTCTATTGGCTTTCCCTTTGTGTCCTTCCAAATCCATTACAGCTTCCACCACCCAAACCTTTCATCAGATGCCAGCACATTTTGATGGACACACAGCCGGTGAAGTTCCCTGTGAGGTGCGCTGCTCTGTGTGGTGTCAAAGACTAAATAATGAGCAATGTCCTGCCAGTGACCCACAGCTAATGCTGCACACTGCAATCCCTCTGCCCTTCTTCCACACATCGTCAACAAACATGAGGATCTGTTTCCAGAAATATCTTCACAATTTCCCTGTCATGTGTAATTGCTAATGAAGAAGCTTTAGAGACTACTTGTTGTCTGGGAAACCTAGTAAGCAATTACGTGATTGAGGTTAGGGGGTAATTGCAGGCATGTGAAAATATGACATAACTTGCACTGCATTGGCAGAATCCCATTAAAGTGAAGCATACATTTTCCTGTTGACGAGTCTGAGATATCTTAACTTCAGTGTGATATGATGCCATGTTTAAGTCCTGGAGTTTTCTGCATGCATCTGCAGGCAAATTAAGTGAATGAAGACATGGACGGCAGAGTAAACAATGTGAGAACCTGCAGCTGATCTGAGAAATGACTGTCTGAGCTGCGCTGACTCATAACAAAGACATTATACATTTTTCAAAGCTAACAATAACAAAGGCTTTCAAATGAGTTTTCCCTCATATGAACTGCATTTTGATAATTAGATGATTACATTTTTTTTTCTGACTTGTTTTGAGAATGTTCTGCTTCTAGCTGAAAAGCTGAAATCAAAGGTCTGAAACCCATGGCTCTTTGACCATCTCTTTTACAAAATACTAGATGAATATTAAAATTAATCAGAACTGTGAATACATTTTTCTGAACCTCAACTGCTCATTTTCAGCTGAAGAAAATGAATGGATAGATGGATAATGTTATAATGTAGAAAAAATGGGTCTAAATATAATCATATTGAATGTTCACACCCTGCTTTCTAAACAACACTGCTTTCTTTTAACTGTGATCACAATCTTCCTTGAGCTGAGCCAAGTCGATTTAACTGACAGAACAATCCATTTAATCCAGTGAACATATTCTGGAGCTTTTGAGCTTCACACAGCCTTCACGATAAGAGATTTTATTTATTTTATTTTTCTTTTCAGATTTCAGAAATCTGAACAAAATAGGCGCTCTACTAGTATATTTTGGAATAAATGAAGGAATATGTCACAATTATTACAGAAGGGTTTTCTTATCTGATGCCTTTATCACCTTCACAGCATCATTTGTCTTTGCTTTTTAAAAGGACCGTTGAATAACAAATCAAATTTGTTACATAACAAAAGTATTGATTGTGGTCATGATTAAAAAGAAAATGCAGACTATCCAATGTTTTGGAGCTTTATCCTTCCACCCTGACATCCTCCGTGCATGAACCCTTCCCGCAAGCAACATCAAAGTAAGGATTTTTGCTCTAATGATAAACCAATACATCAGCGTGCACTAAAGTAAGAAAAAAATGTGGAAAGTTGCTGTTGAACGTGTCTTACAAACAGATCTGGAATCACTGATGCAGAGTAATATTGCAATTCTTATCAAAGCATGGTGTAGCTCATTTGTACCCAAGGTGTCCTGCAGTGTCTGTCCCCTGACGTGGTGGGTCATGGCATCGGTGGGAGGAATTTGTCACTCCTACCTGTCAATGAATGTAGGTTGTAAAGTACGACTGCTTGAGCCATTTATCCCTGGCAGATCATTTGGTGCCATTTTGTCAAATCCCCAGACAAAACCAGTGTTTCCTAAATCTAATGTAGTATACAATACATAAAACTAACAAAGTGAAAACGAATGTAAAAAATTAATGCCAAACCAAGTGGATGATACCAGGTCCAAACAGGATGGAAAACGAGGATCTTATGGTTGGAAAAGTTGTGCTTTACGCGACCATAAAACCTCCAAACCCCTGTAAGTCTCTTTAAAAAGGAACAATTTTCTTCCAGTTGCCAATAGCAGATTTGCCAAAGGGACTTTGCTGTTTAATCGGGTGGGTTGTGCACAGTGATGATGGTCATAATGTGGGAATCTCAAAACACAAAAAAGAGACAAAGATAGCAAAAACGGCTGAAAACAATGCGCAGACATCCCAGCAAAGCTCTGCAGATTGAATCTTTCTAGACAGGAAGTTTCTTCACTTTCATGTGTAACTTTGTGAGCATGAAATGGCTGGCCAGCTGAATTGTAAAAGTGTCTGCTGAGTGTCCCTGGAATCAGAGCAAAGGTTGTTCCTTTTCAGTCAGAACCTTGTTGCCTCAGACACACACACGAAGCGAGAAACCAGAGTGACAGGGGTGTGATGATCACCCCCTGCATACTCGCGAACAAGCGTAACAATGTGTGCACACAGCAGGCAGAATGAATATGTGAAAATGCTTTTTGATGTGCCTTTATGACTACAATTGTAAACTCGGTGTAATAACGGTCTCTGGATAACAAGAAATGCGAAACACGATCACTTTTCAGGCAGTATAAGTACAGGACGAATCACTCAGTAATTTAAGGGTGACTGTTCCATTAATGGTTGTACTGGAAACGAGATCACATCAGGAGCTAGACATTCACCCACCAGCCACTTTATTAGGTATTCCTGTTCAACTGCTTGTTAACACAAATATATAAACAGCAAATCACACGCAACTCAGCAGATATCGACATGTAGATATGGTCAAGACAACAATTTCAACCGATGATCCAGATGGCAGGAGGGAAACAAGGGTTGGATGGGCATTTCTGAATATTAATGTTCTTAATAAGTTTTGAGTTCTGTCTGTTGGGTTTCCTGTTTTATTTTGATTGTCCATTGTCTCGTGTGAATTGCGTTCTGTTTGCGTCCCTTACCTTGTTATGTCTTATTTGTTCCCACTGTTTCCCAGCTGTCTAAACTCATCTAATCTTCCCCTCGTTTATGTATTGTCTCAGTCTCCACTTGTCCTTTGTCAAAGTCTCTGCTTAGAGTCCCTTGTGTCGCTCAGCTTTCGTGTTTTTTTTTTGTTTTTTTTGGGTTGTTTGTTTTAATTTCCCAGTTCAGGTTCTGTGTTTGGTTTTCCTTGTTTGTATGAGCCTCAGTAAACGGCTCGCTTTATGTTAACTAGTTCCTGTTCTCCTGCATCATCTGCATTTAGGTCCTCGTTAATCTCTAGACGATCTGTAGCCCCAGATTGTGACAGCAGTCCTCTGGGAGAAAATCCTTTGTTTAATGCCGGCAGTCACAAGAGAACGGCCAGACTGCTTTGAGCTGATAAAAAGGCAGCAAGAGCTCAAAAAAAATACTTATTTTAACCAAGTGCAGAAAAGCATCTGTGAAAACACACAACACACTGAACCTTGATGCAGGCATGCGGCAGGAGCAGAAGACCACACTGAGTGCCATACCTGACACTGAGATTAAGATTCACAAAAAAGTGGACATTAGAAGTTTGAAAAATGTTGTTTGGTCACATTAGTCTTAATTTCTGCTACAGCATTTGATCTGGTAGTATGGATTCATCCTGCCTTTTATAAATTGTTCTGGCTGCTGCTGGTGTAATAGTGTGGGGAATTTTTAACTTCAAACCACTTGAGTATTTTTTCTGAGTATGTCCATCCCTTTATAAACACGGTATGCCCAGCTGATGGCTGCTTCCAGCAGAATAATCCTCCATGTCATGAAGCTCAAATCATGTCAAACTGTCTCTCAACATGACAGTGAGTTCACTGCACTCAAATGACCAGATCCCAAAGATGGAATGGGGGAGTTGCATTATGAATGTGCAGCCAACAAATGTGCAGCAGCTGTGTGATGCCGACACGTTAATATGCACCAAAATCTCTGAGGAATGTTTCCAGCAGCTTGTTGAATCTGTGAGGCAACTGTGAGGTTTCGCTGTGTTTTCTGTTCTTTTGGTTGAAGAGCTGGGCTTCCATCCTTGGGTGGAGCTGCCTGAATCAGACATCAACAGCTCCCATCTGTTAACAAAGACTTTCAGCTGTGATTGCCTGCCTTTGCTCTTTGGGTTTGAAAATGGTGAAACTATGACAAATGGTGTGCAACCTTACAGCAGAGGTTCTCTTATGTTTTGGTTCGGTGTGTGTTGCTGTGTCACAGTCCAGCTTATGGGCCTCGGATTTAATGTGAAATAATGGTATCAAAAACATTTATGTATGGTATGTAAGAGAAATAATTCTATAGCTAAAATATGACTGTACAGGGTGGCTGACATGTCACGTATAAAATGTGTAAGCTGTCTTCACTCTGATGTATTTCCTGTCTCGGTACTAAGCTGCTATAAAGGGAAAAGCCAAAGGGAACTTCAGCAGACTGCCACTGAGCTGACACAGAAAACCGGAGGCTGATTCTTTAAAGCTTTACTGAGTGAAAGTGCCGCTGACCCCGTCTCTGCATCTGCGGGTACCAGCTATTAATACGTAATGGAGAGATGAGATGAATCACTGGCTCAACCTTCACCCACAAATAGCAATACATTGCAAGATACTATTAGTTAAAAATCAGGAACTGGGCATTTCTACAGAGTAAACGAGAGCTGTGATCAATTTTTATTTTTTTAAATTTTTTTTTAAATGCTGTGTTAAGCAGTGTTTTTGAATGCTAACCATCAGCTCACTGGTTTTCTCCAGAGTCAGATGGATCAGATGTTTAATTTCTTATATAGCCAGGTAATGTAAAAGAGCAAGACGATACAATAATGAACAGTCCAGTCTGTCACTTTATGATTAAAAAAAAACAACCTTCATTTAAATGTTGTCACACACTGACATTTGTATGATTGGGCTAGCTTTTCCTTTGTTCTGAGATGACTCATTGGCCTCTTGACTATAATCTAGAAGAAAAATATAACCTTCCATTAAGGTCTGGAGTGATCCTCTGTAATACGTGGAATATTTTACTCATTGAATGAGCACAAATGAAGCACAGTGTTAATGCAGGCAAGGTTTTTTGTAAAAGAGATGGAAAAAGAGCCCTGGGTTTGAGACCCTTGGTTTTAGCTTTTCAGCTAGAATGAATCCAGGGTTGATCAGCTGATTACTAAAATTACATTCTCATACAACTGAACAGTATTCTGTGTCACATTTGGAGGGAAATGTATATTCTCCCTCCACCAAAATGTGTGTGGTTGTGTAGATATAATCAACATTATAGTTTGACGCTGAGGTTTTTGTTGTGATAAAACTACCACAGAAGAACCAAAACCCTGCAGTCATTGAACAAGATGTTTTCTGAGCAACAGTTAACAGTGAGTTAACTAAGAATTGCTCTCGTCCAGTCCAATTTCAGCTGAGAGAGGACAAGAGCGAATCAGAGGAAGCAAAACTCGTGGACTCTTCAGCCAACCACCAGTGCCTACATGTAGGAGAAGAGAAGGGAAAAAGACAGAGAGTGCAAGAGAATGAGGGAGAAAAGAGAGAGGAGCAGCTGTGGACTCCAAGGACCACAATAGGTTTTGTTTTTACTATCATTCGGTTAGGTTAAGACACCATAAAGATTTCAGTTAGGCTTACAATAAACCCTTTTGTACAGTCAGCTGAGCTTTAATCTCATCCTCTTCATTTAATAAGTGATTGATGGACTGAAAAGGAGCAACTGGAGGAAGTTAATTGTATATAACATACCTGAAAGCTTCCCTTGTACACCACTGTCAGGACGGTGCTCATGAGTACTGATAAAGCAGGCGTATACTGTAGGTGTCCCCATTATAGCTCGGTAAATGGGTTAATCCTTGGTGGTAAAAAGGGGCTATTCATCCAAAAGGTTGCTCTTGTCACTGACACACAACTGAAAAAACACTGTTGTATAAGCAACACGCATAATGACCTATTACACTATCCTCACAGGACTCCACTAAGGAGTTTAGCTGCCTCTCCTCTTAAGAACTCTCAATGTAACAGGTGGCCATTTTCATCTTTAAAAATCCATGGCTAATGGCACTATTCACTAGTTGACTCTTGGATCCTTTTTCTTGGTTTAGAAAAAGAAGGCTCCCCACCTTGTCAGGAAAAAGAAAAGAAACACCTCACTGGAGGGAAATAGAAGAGAAGGACCGATAACTTTTAAATCTCATAGCCTACAGAAAGATAACAGCAGGAATCGTGCAGCATTTCTTTCAACACAGTATCAACTGCAGCAGGAGCGAGCCGTCTAGACGATGGCTGACCTTTCTGATGCGACCAGTGTTTCACTGGATTTCAAGGCTTTTTGTTTCCATAACGTAGACTGACTGCTTGCAAACCTTGACCTTTGTGTGCTCATAAACAACATCATGCCTTCTAAATGCAGACCCATTATTTCGTGTGGAACAAACGGTGAATATGCACAGAGCATGCATATTTGATCATGTTTTTCAACACTTTCCCTTTTGTTTTCTGAACTTTTTGTTAAATTGAGCTAATTAAAAATGTATTGCAGCATAGTTGTTTGATGAGGGTGTTCAGGGAACTGACAAAAGACTGACATCACCCCAAAATGTCGAATCCTTTGATATGATTCATCATAATTCTGCTTGCAGAAAAACTGTGAGACATCTTTCTGAACTTTGCTTCAGTGCACGACTCTGTTTGTCGAGTGAAGCAGGATTTTAGGACTTTTTTTTTTTTTGTCTTGCCGTGTTAGTGTCAGACACCTCCAATCTGGCGTTTCAAAAGTTCACAGTTGATGTCGTCCTGGCTCCGTTCCAGCATCACCTGGCGAGTTTTCCTGAGGAGTCAAGGCTGCTCTCGCATCCTGTCATCAAGCGACAAACAAAAGAAACAGTCAGAGATTTAATGCAGCATTTGGACGAGATCCAGAGAGGAAATCACATCACTGCAGGGCACAACAAGAAAGCAGCAGTGACGATAAAAGAGCAGAGGAAGGACGGAAAACAAACAGCAAATACAATGCAGAAATGTTAGCATGTTAAAAGTTTGAAAACCAATGCGTGATGTGCAGGATGTTCATTAAAGAGAGCTTAAAGCTGTCACATTTGTTAAACTAAATATTTCTAATATAGTACATCTTCATTTGGCAGTTGTAGCTTGTGGCCACAGCTCCTCTTTGTTGATACAGCTTGTTTGTATTTGGCATGATCTTCCAGGCTCGACCTTTCCCATAATAATTCCCCAGTTTTTGATGGCTGCACCTGCAGTTTGGCCACAGATGATTTTGGCCACTTAATGCTCTGCTGTCTCATGTAGCATAAATCTCATAACATACTAATTTTGGTTTTTCATCATGCTTAAAGCCTGGATTTGTAGACCATAGCCTTGCTTTATTATTAAATCCTCAGGAAATGTTTTTTAAAGCTTTGCTGTGTTGAGCACAAAGATCCCATAACTATATATACAGAAAACAGTGTCTTTTCTTAAGTACAGATAAATTCAAGGCTAATTTAGATTTAAAAAAATATTTGTTTTTAACACACCTGTTCACAACCTTAAAGCAGCACACTGAAGAATTATGCTTACCCATCTAATTTCCATATCGTTAACTGCATTATCAATCCATGGTTGCAATAGGGCTGGAGTCTACCCCAGCTGTAATAGGGTGAAAGGTGGGGTAGACTCTGGACTGGTTGCCAGTTTACCAAGTGAGATGAAATGTGACACCACAAGCTCCTTTACGAATACCTGTATGTGATGGGTTGGAAATGAAGCACCTGCCTCACTATTTCCAAATGCATCAGCGCACCACTGCAGAAAGAAATATGAAAATAAAGTTTTCACATTACTCTGTGCAGTCTAAGAGGAATTAAGAGGCCGAGTAACAGCCAGGTGCTGCTAATCACTTCATCAACTGATCATCAGCAAGTGTGCCCTACCCTCTAAAACCTCCTCCAAAGGTTTTAGTAGTTTATTGGTCTGGAGCATTCAGGAACATGTTAACATGCTGCAGTCTTTCACCACCAGAAGTCATATGAGGTTTTCAAATCAACCATAATTAAAATACAAGGGGAAAGCTCCGGAGCTGAACGCAGAAGTGGCATCAACTGTAGTTCCTCTAGACGAGTCCACTTGAGACTGTTTTTTCACCCTATCCTCAGCACCCTTTTCTGTCACACCATCCCTCTGTATATCCTCTGAGTCTTCTCTGAGGTCAACCTCTTGACCACTCGCCTGCCAACTCCATCTTCAGCAACCCTTGTCCAACATTTCCATGTCCCATCCTCTGGACAAGTCCAATATGCAGACTTATCTCTCTAACATGTCTCAAAGCTGATCGACCTGAGCTGCCCCTGTGCACTCGGGTTTAATTCCTTTTAATACTATGGATGGTTTCACTGCTCATAAAAATTCTGAGAGGGGATAAATTATTTTTATAACTCATCTACCTAGATAATTGAGTTAGCGCCATGGCCAAGTTGATTGACAGGCGGGAAGCTTCGTAGCTGACCAAGTCTACAAAGGTTTGTCCATTACTTTGAGTCATTAAATGGATCTGTTCACTGGGGTCACTGGAGCCACTGGGGCCTTTTGGGGGCTTTAGTGGTTTAGATATTAGCAGTCTGCTTTCATCTATACAAAGTGACTTCTAGTTCCAAAAGTGCTGAATCTACAACAATGGGCAACGTTACAATGGCTACGTCCATCTTTAATACTGACTATACTAAAATATCAA
Organism: Pelvicachromis taeniatus; assembly: GCA_015108175.1. Taxonomy (NCBI): domain Eukaryota; kingdom Metazoa; phylum Chordata; class Actinopteri; order Cichliformes; family Cichlidae; genus Pelvicachromis; species Pelvicachromis taeniatus. The sequence goes on from VURO01020535.1 coordinate 9,400, forward strand.
CAAAAACTTAAAATTCTGAATTATTTGATCTAAAAGAAATTTAACTTTGAAAGTAGAAATTGCATTTTTGATGCTAGCCGTGTATTGTTTATTTTCAGATATGAAAAAAAAAAACAACATAGACTTGGTCTCAGGTTATTTCATGTTGTAGAAGAAAAATAAGAGTTTTTTTTTTTGCATTATCTCCTCTTATTATGTTGTAAAGAACAGAAATAAAATGATGTTTTTGGTGTGGCATGCTGGTTAGCACTGTTGCACACAGCAATGGTCCTGGATTAGTGTTAGTGTATCCAAGTTGGCTTAGGTTCAAATACACAATCTATACACCTCCCCGTGTTTGCGTGGGTTCTCTCCTGGTACTCCGGTTTCCTAATTAGTTAATTAGTAACTCTAAAATTTCCCATAGGTGGGCTGTGATAGGCTCCAGCCCCCTGCAACAGTGAATTGGAGATGCAGAAGAAAATGGGAGGATGGATATAGTGAATTTTAAATGTTGATTAAATTTTTTTTAAAACTAAAGCAATTAAGATCCTGTGTACAGGCCAGTCTAAGAATCTGCTTGCATGGTTTTATTTTGAGTGATTTTTAAGAAGGAACATATTTCATACTGTCAAAGCTAATATTAGCCATGTATCCCCTAGTGAAGTTATGTAATGATATCACAATGACAGGCAGAGGTGGTGTTTACTGTACACATAGGTTTATCCCTCAGACATTCTAAGAGAGCTTACCCTGCAGGAGCTTTATAACAGGATTACTACAGCAGGGGCCCAGGAGAACGCCCACGCTTGCCCAGCTGTTTAAATCTGGGGATTTTTTTTTATGAACATTTTGTATTCAAACTGCACCCTTGTAGGTCATTTTGTTCTGTCTTCCTACCTATGAGACATGGGGAAAAAACCATCAAATGAAGCGCAGTATGTACATTTGCTTTTCAACTGGAGGATATGTAATGGCAGAAATCTTTTTATAACAATGACTTCAACCATTCATTCCTATGCCAAATTTAGAATCACCAATTAACCTAACCTCTGTGTGTCTTTGAACTGGGGAAGAAAGTCGGAGTAACCAGAGATAATCCATACTGCCAGAGGAAGATCAAGCACTAACCACTGCACCACCGTGCTGCACTACTATATTTAAAAGCTTCAAAAAGATAACTATTTGTCTTTATATTTCTGCTATTAAGAGAACAATCAACTAACATAGTGAGTAAAAAAGGGAGAAGTCGTTTTCTCAGAAGATGAAAACCAAACTTGGGGGCTTCGTAGGATATTGATGGAGCTATTTGTTGTCCTTTTTTGTGTTTCTTTGTTTTTTTTATGATTAAAAAAAAGGTAAGCATATTATGGGAGGGAAACAAATCAGCTGGTGTCTTACCATCACCACAAACAAATGCTAATGCTGCCAGTTGTTGCATCTGTGTAAAGAAGCACTGATTCGTTTTGCAGTGTCAGCCTAAGAGATGATGAGTTGTTTCTTTCGCCATCAATCACTCCTCCACACTGATGGTCCCAGTAAGGCTGCTCTCTCATTAAAATACAACCCAGCACATTTTTTGTTAGGCTGAAATATTGAATGAAAAGACCACCTGCTGTACTAGTATGAATTAAATGGACAAAACAATGCGTTGCTTCATTTTGGTAGTGCTGCAGCTGATATTGTCCCTAAAAGCTGCTTGAGCAGCACATTGATTTACACTGGTGTACTGGTGTAAGCCTCTGCTTTGTTGTTTAAGTAACTGAGCAAAGCCTGTGAGCTAGTTCATCTAGTTAACTCAACCTGCTCTGCTTCATACACACCCACTCATTTCACATCATGTACCAAACACACGCTGCAGAATTTCTCTTTCTCACCCTGACATGTCTGTTATACGTCTTGTTTCAACTTGTCCAACACTCTTGCATCCACCTGTAAGCTCCAGGAGGATATTTACACATCACTTCCTAATTTTGTTATGTAACATGTTTGCACAGAGAGTGAATTTCTATGAAACTAGGCACAGAACTCAAACAATACTCTGTATTTTGCTCCCATAATAAGCCAGTTCTGAACAAGTTGCCTGCTCAAGGACCAGTTTTTGCCTGAATTTTTCAAATGTCACTCTGACCTGGCTGTGGGGGCAAGGACACTAATTATATTTCAAAATTCTCTTGAGTGTCTTTTATCCATAGAGCCCAAGGTTGTTCATTATGACCTTACATTTGTGGAGCACTCACTGAATGAATTTGGAGACTGAACTTAAACTGGACTTTTCAAAATAAATCAATAAATAGCCCAGGGAGTAATGCAGTTACTCGCTAATGCTGTATCTCTTTCTTTTCCCTTTTTTATGTGTCTTCTATGCAGGCACATGGTTCCATTTCCTGAGCACCAGGCACCATTCTTTAATATCATCTTCTCAAGAAAACACGTATCATTGCATTGCATCCATATGCAAGCCAAGCCAAGCCAACTTTACTTATAAAGCACTTTAAATCAGTTCTGACCACGGTGCTTAACATTAAGAACAGAAAAAAAATACAAAAATAAATGAATATATTCTTATAGGGGAACCAATGTAGAGTATCATATAAAATCTGTTGTGAGTATTGTAACGTTTACAAATACTCTCAAACACAAGACATTTTATCTCACCACAGTTTATTGAATAGGCACAGGAAAACGGGCCATTAACCCAGAGGAGAATCCTCCGGTCCAACGACTCTCCAGCTCCGAACAACAACCACAACAAGAAGAACCTCCTCCCCTTTCTGCACACACTCACTCACTTTTCCTGCAGCACAACCAAACATGTTTCTTAAAGAAACAACAACAGTGCACAGAGATAGTCAACCTGTAAAATAACCTTTAACAATCATTACACAGCCCCCCACCCCTCCCCAACAATAAGTTCCTTGTCCCCGAGGGAACAACACAGTCTCTAAGGCGTGGCGTAGTCTACATTGCATCCTCTACCTCCTAAGCCCCTGGGGGGTAGAAGGAGCCTTAGGGTTTTAAGGGAAAGAATCTGAAGGAGAGGAACACAGCTCCTGCAGGGGGTCCCCATGTGCAGGGTCATGGGGCTTTGTACGCATCCCTCGGGGAAAGAGGGGAGGGATTGTCCTCTGTAGGGGGCTATTCGGTCTCTGTGTAGTGCCACTTTCCTCCCTCTAGGAGGCAACTGCACCCTGTAAACTACTTCTCCAACTTGTTCCAGAACACTGCAGGGCCTCACCCAGCTGCTATCCAGTAAATGAAACCGCCCTTTCTTCCTATTTGGACTGTAGACCCACACCAGCTCCCCAGAACAGAAGTAGCTCCCCTTAGTAGTGATGTCATAATTTCTCTTTTGGTGTAGTCCTGCCCTCAACATCTACTCCCAGGCGTAGGAATGTGCAGAATCCAGCCGGTCCTACAGCTTCCTCGTGTAGTCTTGACCTGGTGGCGCCTCTGGCGCATCCGGGGGCTTCCCATAGGTCAGCTCGGCAGGGGTCCTCAGCTCTCTCCATGCAGGCCAGGCATGCATTGGGTAGAGTCTTGGACCTGTAGGCCATGAGAACAAGAGGAAGATGGTAATACCAGTCCTACTGGTGTTCTGAGGTAAGGATAGCCAATTGCTGGGCCAGGGTCCTGTTAAACCTCTCCACAAGGCAATCAAGGGGTGGAGTGAGGTGGTGCGGATCTTCTTAATCCCAAAGCATTTGCACATGGCAGCGAATACCTTGGACTCAAAATTCCATCCCTGGTTGCTGTGAAGAGTCTCTGTTGTTTCAAAACGGCTGAACATCCCCTCCACTAATGTTTCAGCAACAGTCTCTGCCTCCTGGTCTGGGATGATATATAGCCACTTGGTAAAATAGTCCATGGCCACGAGGACATAATGGTCTCCTCTGTCTGTACAGAGAAATGGCCCCATGACGTCCATAGCTACTCGTTCCATTGGAGCTCCTGCTGGTTGCTGCTAACGCTGAGCCTGAGACTGGTCCTGTGGGTCTTTGTGCAAGCAACATGCATCATGCAAAATTCTCCATATGTAGGGTTCATGCCTTACTTAGACATGAACAAAAACAAACACCAATACTAACTAGCACAGAATAAAACACCACTGTTTCTGATAGCACATGGTTGGTCCTGCTGAGCAGGCATTTTGTTTTCAAAGTCCTCAGCCACTCCTGTTGCCCAGACAGGAAACAGCCACCACCCCAAGCCAGGTAGCTCAAAGAAAGAGAAACATAGTTAATATAACACCAAACATTTTTAGGAAAACCACACAATGCTATTATGTGCATGCTTCATAATATCAGTATTAGGTTTACGTAAAATGATTATTGAATTATATTTGTGAAGCAACTGCATACCAAACTAATAAAGTGAACAAATGGACTTGTTTTACCTATGTGTGGCTGATGCCATCATAGAAACAGATCAGCCACCACTCACAGCCACCTTCAAACTGATTTTGGCATGTTAAGATAGCAAAACTTTGACTGTATCAATCTCTATTAATTTCCAACTGAATAGAATAGTTGGATGCAGAAAATGACGACAAGCAGTACAAGCCTCCCTTTTAAGGGTAATATAATGATGATAAGAGCTGTAAATGATCTTAGATTTATACTTCCTTGCTTCACCCATCAGTAATGAATCTCTAAATGCTTGAAGATTGTTGTCTAACAATGTAATATCTATCAAGAGTTGCTACAGCACAAAGACATGCTGCTTGATTTTTTTTTTAAGAAGAAGAAGAAAGAAAGAAATGTAATTGCACTCTACCACACTTGTGGTAAAGTGCAAACTCATGCAGAGAAAAGTGCAGTGTCTCTTGTTTGAAGAAGGGCAATTTCAAGTTGAGGCAGTAATGTGATCTCCCGCAGTTGGACAGTCAGCGGAGTGGAGGGACAATATAAACATAATTACATTTATGACAGAAACACGCCACATCTCATCAGTCAGCGGAGGAGAAAGGTGCCGGGTTGATCCATTTTGTCGCCCGTTTAGGCAGTGGAGTGGGAATATCACTTCACCCACTAGTATTAGGCTGCAGCTAATTGATTGAATTGGATAAAACTTAAAGCACACCAAGAGTCTACTCTCCACATCACCCACTCATCTGTAATCACATCCTTCACACATCTGATTCTCATTTTGAGTATTTTGTCCTCTTTTGTGCTTATGTAAATCTGAGATATCTCGACCTGCAAAGACATGCTGAAGACACAGATCCCTAATATTTATCCTTCATGCCCTTTACAGTGTTGTATATATTTTTTATTACTCTTTATCTAAAATAAGCATTAGTTTCATAATCAGGATGATTAATAACAGTTGATTGATGCCTTGTTTGTGATTAATGTTCACACTTTACTGAATCCCACACCCTTCTTGCACCATCCATGACAACATCCAATGTTCTGATTCCTGATTCTGGTCCAACTCGATTATTTACACAGTAAGATGTGGGTGGTACTATACTGGTATGAGTACACTGAATGCAATCAAGCAGAAATAGCACAGCATGTGGGGAATGGTGCTTAATGTATGTACTGCATGTACCTTTTGGTTTACTCAGATGGATTTTTTTTTATCCATCTGAGTCCTTTAAGGCGAGATTTAGAAACATCTTACTTGTCTGAAAAGACAGTTTTATTAGACATTGAGTCAAGACAACGTGGTCAGAGTGAGATTAAGACAAGCCTTCACACGAAAGCCAATACGGCACCACTACAGAAGACAAGACACACATCAGAGAAGCTGGTTGAAGCTGTGTGAATGATGTATACACAACTATGGGACTGAGTACTGAATTAAGACATGAGAGAAATCTACAGTATACATCCACTATATCTAAAAGCTAAAAACCATGGATCTATGTTTTTTTAGCCCATGATAGTCCTGTTTCACTGCTGCCTTCTCATTGGCTGGAAATAGTATCTTTAAATATTTAACTTTTACAATGTTGCACATAAATAGCACAAAGAGAAAAGTACATCTCTTTCTCAAATTGTCTGTATTGCCCTTCTTACCGTTCCTCAGTAATGACTGGCCAAATGACTGGGAAGCTCCACAATGATAGTGTTCTGCCACTGCTACACACTTTAATTGAGGGGTATAAAAATATCTTAATAGATTTTGCCAGTAGATTTCTCTCCAAGCACCTGGGTTGGTAGAGGTCAACTACATCAGACACACATTCATCCAGTCATCATCTTTCTCCCTTCACTATCTGTTGTCCCCCTTTTCCTGCTTTCAGTTTAATTTCCCTTTATCTTGTGTTCTCCTTGGACTTTGTGTCACCCAAAATAAAAGGCTTTCTTACTCTGCCTTGGAGTCTGCATCTGGGTCCCTATGCAGTACTACAACTCATGCCACCTAGAGGTGGAATTCATGACTTGTTACCTGAGGAGAGGCTTTCAAGATATTTACATAGCAGACACTGGTGCTCAGGAGGCTGTGATGTTATATTTTGTTTTTGATTAAAATGTTCTGTTAGAAAAAGCCAGGGACGTGCATTTTTTTCAAGACCAGCAACTACTATTTTTATTAGCTGCTGATATTAGTTATTGATATACAGCTGAATTGCCATTTTATCTTAAAGTCTAAAGCATGTAATCCACTATACCATTGTGAACGTGTAAACTTGGGAATACGTTTTTGATTTTTGAACTTGTATGTCTGTCAATTCAGATTATCCTTGCCCACATAAATACAAAGTTTTCATTAATCAACTTAATCTCATCAGCCTTCTGATTGGATGTTGGAATGATTGTGGCATTTTATGTGTGCAATGAAGGGATCTTATCTGACAAAAGTTGGATGGTCCAAAATGTTACAGTTTGGTAAATATAGCAGCACAATGCAGTTTAATGTACTTCCTAAAAAGAAAAATATTTTATTTTTAATCACAGTTTTAATCACAACTCAGTCATCTGAGAGTCATTTCACATCAGGGACAACAACGCCAAAACCTCAAAATGATAAAGGTTGATTGATAGCATATTTGGGAATGGTGAAATGAGGAGGAAATAGATCAGCCAGGGGCTCCAGTTTATGGAAGGCTTCATAAGATAGGATGACAAACAGAGAAAGAGGAATGGCAGGTGAAGTATGGAAATGTGAAATGTGGCATTCTTCTGAGGCTGGCTGTTATAGCTGTGAGAGGGTAAGTTTCAGTGTATTAGATATGGTCATCCTCATTAACTTGAAATAAAAATCCTATCCACTGCAGGGATAAATGCTTGGTACTTGATATTAGGAAAGCGTTGCCACTGTTTTCATGAATCCAACATCGTATGTGGTTCAGCTGGCAGTTTGAAAACCAACTAAGCACTAAAATCCACCTGAGGGCACAAACCGTCTCCTGGATGAAGCCTGTGTTTCATACCTGTTACAGAGACTTTGTCACTCCTTCAAACAGACGTATCGGCTCCTTACACCTTGAATATTTTTTAGGAACGGTTTCAAGAATGCAACACGATCTGATGACCCGGGACTGAGAAGAAGTTGGATATTTAGCACTAAACACAAAGCATATTCTGGTCAATTGGAATGTCATCACTGTCTGGAGTATTTTTAGCAGATTGCCAGTTTGCAGTTGCGTATCTTAAGAGGTTATGATGCTTTTGGGTATATTTTAGTATTTAGTAACATAATTAGCTAATGTTACTGGCATAGCATTACCTCATAGCATCATGTTCTGGGTAGGTTCTGGTACTCTGTTTTTCTCCCACAGTCCAGTGGCATGCGTGTTAGGTTAATTACCAGTTCTAAGTTTGTTGTCTGAATATGAGAAGTGTCTCTCTCTGTTAGCACGTTAGCTCTCCATGTTAGCCCCATGACAGATTGGCGACTTGTTCAGGGTGAAGTCTGCCTCCTGTTCAAAGTCAGCTGGGATGGGCTTCAAGCACCTATTCACCCATCTTTGTGGACTGAATTGTAGAAAGCGCTGAGAAAATAGATCACAGGTGTTCTGTTATATTCATCTGTTTCGTCACTTTGTTCATGAACACCTGAGTTCTTTGTCCATCCATGCAGAGACACCCAGACATTTCTTTCCATCTCCTCCAGTAGCCACCCACGCTGTTTTAGAAGTTCAGCTGGGAAAGAATTTGGAAAGCTTCCTGGAATCAGATGCCACTGGAACTACCTGGAGTTACGGAGGCTTCTTTCTGAAAATTCAAGTTATTATGTCAAAATTCAACTTATTGACTCAAACTAAGTCTCAGTTTTGAGTTACTAGTCTGAAATTTTGAGCTGTGGATGGCGTTGTTTTTTCAGTAACAGAATTCTGCTTATTTCAGCTTATACCAGTTATTTCAGGCAGCAAATGAGTATTGCTCCGCTTGTTTTTGCGTCCTGACACAATAAATTACACTCATTATATTACAATCATGCATTGCATTTATATTTGAGTTCACAAGTTCTGATTATTCCTATATTTTACTCTTTATCACTTGTACATCTGTATATTTATTTTGGTTTTGATGTGTGTATTAATGTGTGCGTCTGTTAAACTGCCATTGATTGTATTGTTTTCTACCTTGGGTCAAATAAAAGCTTAAAAAAAACTACTTTGTTTCACCTTCAGTTTACTGTTTAATGCTCCAGTTGAGTGGTAGTAATTCACAACAATGTCATCCATGGCTCCCTTTACAACACATAACACACACATGAGCACATTTTAAAGAGACACAATGCATTTTACACATGGACTTATTTGTAACTCATCATGAGTCACACAAGAAGCAGTGAACCGTGAAACTATTGTATAATATCCCCTGGTGTCTCACTACAGTTAAAAAAAAAAAAAAAAAAAAAAAAAAAAACTATTAAACTTT